>JANDJZ010000354.1:0-49199 GCA_027943245.1 Acanthamoeba sp. SK_2022b
GCGTGCGTGCGTGTGCGTGTGCGTGTGCGTGTGCGTGTGCGTGTGCGTGTGCGTGTGCGTGTGCGTGTGCGTGTGCGTGTGCGTGTGCGAAAAAGAGAAACTGGTTAACGGCTGAACGGGACCGTGCGTGCACTGCGGTGGGCCAGAGGCGAACCTTGGAGTCTTGGAACTTGGCGACGGTCTCCGCGTCCAGATGGAACACGCGACGAGCTCGCGAGATGACGCCAAGCGGGATTCCTTCCTCGTGCGGCAGCAGGTCATCTCCACTACGTGCGAATTGTGGAAACGAATCAGCACACAACACAACACAACACAACACAACACAACACAACACACAAGGGAGAGAGGAGAGAAGTCACACGGGAGAGCAGCGGTGCAGCATACGTTTGAGACTTGCAGAGGAGCTTGACCTTGAGCCTCTCGGTCACCAGCGAGACGGGGAGAGCCTTGTCGAGATGCTCCTGCTCAATTGGCGGTACCACGAACGCCGTTGGCGCAGGCGCGGACGGCGTAGCAGCAGACGCAGAAGAAGACGACGACGATGACGACGCAGACGCTCCCACTTCTTCTGCTGTGGCCGATTGGGCGTCCTTCTCGGCGACAGGCTCGAAGGCTTCCTTGGGCCGGATGTAGAGCAACACGCGCGAGCCCTGCACCACGCACGAACAGTCAGGCGGCGCGTGTAGCAAGAAGCGAGCGCTTTGTGGCGGCAACCGTACGTCGCATATGCGGTACATGAACACGAGGTGCTCCTTGCCAGCCTCCTCCGGGCCGTCCTGCATCTCCGCGCCCATGTGGAGCAGTCTGGCAGTGACGGTGGCACGTCAGACAAGAGCGTGCGCAATGCACCTCACCACGTGGAGAGGTAGGGGCGGACCTGAGGTGTCTGCCATCTACGTAGTCCCGACCGGGCACCTTCTTCGCCTCCGCGAGGATCCTTGCCCTCAATTCCTTCACCGTATCTGCAGTGCAGTAATTGCTTGAGCGAGTAGGTCACAAGAGCGGGATGGAGGGGATTCAATTTTACCCGATTTCCTGACTTCGAATTCATATTCCTGGTTCCCGCCAGATATATCGACAACCTTGACTTTCACCATGGCGTCTACCAGGCAAAGAGCAGACGTAACAATTCTATTCTGCTATCTGGAAGATGCAACAAACACTCTAATAATTCCAGATTTCTTTTACGTTCCGCTCTTCGCGCCAAAATGTGCCCGTTGGTGGTTTCATTTCGTATGGCGCAAGTGTTGTACATGAGGTTCAAAATCAAATAAATAAATGAAAAAAATCGGCGCACTGCCCTTTCTGATCTGTGGCAGTCCCAAATGCGTGAGGTCGTCTGCCTGGGTGGATCGATGTTTACCGTAGCCGGATGTGCAGCTCTGATGCCCTGAAGCGTTTGGAACCGGCCAGAATTGTAGGCACACTGGTGCCCACGAAGCTAAGCGGCTGTGCGAATGATCGCCAGCCTCCTCCTCGCCACCGTGGTCGTGGTCGAATGCAAACAGCAAGCTTGCCATCGCCGCGAAGCCCACCACAGCCTGAATCGAAATACCGGTTAAAATACTAAAAATTAAGAGAAAAAAATCGCCAAACGTACCAGAAGGAACTTGATGTACTTGTCCCTGGCGGTTTGGAACTCTTCCAACAAGATGTCCACGACCGCTACATACACGAAAGTGCCTACGCGGAAACCATTGTCAGTGGATACGCCAGGGAGGGTTTCACAGGAGAAGAGCTACCCGAGGCGATCGCCGTCAACACGGCGGTGATGATCTCTCCGGCGCTGCTTCCTGCGACAGCCGTGTAGAGGGCCGAGCCGAGGAGAATGCCCAAGGGACACATGATGGCGAACAACAGCAAGAACTGCGGTTGTTTGTCCAATGCGCAAGGTCAGTGGAGAACTAACTCGTTGATGGCTTGTTGTTCCAACCATTAGTGGCGACGTGCTGATTGGTCTTACCTTGAAGAAGCTCAGGCCCTGCTTGCCGGCCTTGAGCAAGCTGACACCGAGCGCAAAGGCTTCGATCCACTTGTGCGAGATGAGCGCTACGAAGATGCTCAGCGCCACATCAAAGTCCTGCTGAATGCCGAGAGCCACTCCGGCAATGACTGCGCGCGTTTGCGTGTGTGAGTGCGAATGCCAGCCATGGGCGGGGGGGGAGGCAAGTACTGGAGTGGAGGGAGAGGACAGCAATGAGAATGTAGGGCAGGAGCGCCTGGCGATCGTCCAGCACGAGGTCGTGGTGATGGTGGTCCTGTGTGCGTACACAAATAAGGCCAAGCTGTCAGTCGCCTTGTTGAAGAAGGCTCGAGGACAGGAGGGCGCACGTGATGACCATGGCCGTGGTGATGGTGGTGATGGTGGTGTTCGTGTTCGTGCTGGTGCTTGTGCTCGTGCTCGTGATGGTGGTGGTGAGCAGGAGCATGCCCAGGATGGTGATGGTGGTGGTGGTGATGCGGGTGTCCATGCGCGTGGCCCGCTTCGTGGTCCTTCGCCACCGATCCGTACTGATCGGTGGCCGTCTAATCAAACAGGCGCAGATTGACACCCAGGTTTTAGAGAAGATGGGCCTGCGCCAGTCTTGCGTGTGTGGTGGTGGCAGGAGGTACCTCCTCGACGGAGAATGGCTGCTTCTCGCTCACCAAGCTGGTAGCCACCACGGGATCGCGTAGGAACAGGACCTGATCATCGCCAGAGGAGGGCGCGCAGTGAGTTGAGAGCCGTAGTGATAGGTCAAGTGGGAGGGCGTGAGGCACCTTTTCTACAAAGAAGGCGAGGCCGAAGCCCACGGGGCAGAGGATGACCCCGAAGGGAATCTCCCAATCGGAGCCGAGCTCGTGCGCAAAGGTTTCCTCGGCCTCCCGCAGCAAATGGACTGCACGCACGCGTGTAAGGGCACGCAGCATCACAGCCAACGAACGCCAGGCGCCAACAAAACAAAAATAAAATGAAAAGTTTCCTTTTATTTATTTTAAATAAAAGGATAAGCAAGATAAAGATAAGGACACTTCGTTGCCGACATACCGAAGCCGCCGGCAAGGAAAAGCCCACCGGCAAAGGCGTTGCCAAGAGAGAGGAGACGGTCGCGCAGGTGCGTCGAACTAATGAAGCGTCGCATGAGGAGGGGGACAGCTCCGAACACCATCTCCACCATCAGGATGCCGAAGAAGGCACCAACCCTCATGCCAATCTCCTCTCCGTCCATCCCCATCTTTATCTCACCTCCCACGGCCTCCTTCGTGCTGCGTACGCGTACTGGTAACGTGTGTCGGGCCAGTGATGCCTGCGGAGGTATCTGCCAATTTCATATTACCCTATTGGAATTTAAAACACTGTCATCTATTCTGGCCACTCATATTTGACATTCTCAAGGCCTCGTTTCCTTCTCGCAGCGAACGGACAGTTTTCTCTCAATTTGGGTAGGCGCCTTCTCGTTCGAGTTTCTTTCTTGTGGCGGCTCTGTACAGAGTTTCTCGCTCCTCGCGATCAGGCGTCGGCCGCCAGTTGCCGCTCGACGGTCTTGAGGAGCTTCTTGAGCGGCACGCCCTGCACTCGTCGATTCTTTTCGTCCTGTAGTCGCCCCGATAGTACAACGTGAGAAGAGTCTAACGCCATCTCGCCCATACGGCTACACGCTGAAGGCAAAGCTCTACAAACCTTGAGTCGGTCGGCAAGACTCGGCGGCAGGTGTCCCTCGATGTGGGTGATGTAGATGCTCGCGTGGGGCCGGGGGTAGTCGCTCCCAATGCGCAGGTGGCTGGGCACGGAGGTTAGTCTCATCAGCAACCACACACACGGGGGCTGCCCTTACCAAGTGGTGCCGGTGCTGAAGGTGACGGTGATCTCTCCTTCTCCCACCGTCGCGATTCCAAATCTGACGACGCCCGAGTGGTGGTAGCGGGTAAGCCACGCCGTCTCAACGGGAGCGACGTGGTGAGGAGAGGAGGAGGCCGTACCGCTGTGAGAGCTTGGCGAGCTCGGCCCGCAGGCGAAGGTGGCCGTGCAGACGGTTCTGGAGCTCAACGATCGTAAAGTTGATGGACGTCACCGTGGGCGACACGTACAGGAGGTCCTCCACAGACACCTCAGGCGGGCTCAGCTGTCATCGTACGATGAGCGATGTCGTAACGTGAGCAGACATCATGTATCGTGCGTGGGGGGAAGGGGAGGTATAGATGTACCTCGAGCGACCGGAGGGCCATGTCGGCGGGGTTGAAGAGGATGGTGAGGGTGTACTTGCGCGCCGGGCCGTCGAGACCCTCCACTTCCCGAGGCATCAGGGAGATGACGAGCGTGTCGTCGTTGAAGGACTCCACGTTGACGCCCGACAAGCTGACGATCAGCTGCGAGGCTTGGTCGTACCTGCGCGCGTGTGGGCGACCATGCCCAGAGTTAGAGACCACTACCAGGGCGAGCACGAGTAGTACGCACTTCTTGTGACGCAGCAACTCTTCCACTTCCTCGGGGTCCTTGGTCGACTCGAGCGTGGCCAGCTCTTGTGTGGCTAAAGTATCACCAATTGTGAACGACAAAGGTAAGTTGACAAGAATGGAAGATGGAACAAGAACAAGAACAAAACTGTCTGCGCTACCTTCGACGTAGCTCTTGCAGCACTGGGCCACCTCGTGCGCCAACTCCTTTGTCTCTTGCCTCAGCTTCTGGCATCGCTCCATCTCGTACGCGAGCACCACCTCTTCGGCGCACCAACCGGTAAGTCAATCGGATTGGAGAGGAAGGAGGGCAGGTCAAGTACCGGCTTCATCAGTTTCTATGCGGATGTTCTTGAGAGCTGTGATTTCGTCCTCCTTGGATGAGTTTATGAGGTCGAGAATCGTTTCTAGTTCGCGATCCCGAATGTCGACCTCCAAGAACTGCTGCTTCAGCTTCATGAATTGCTCCTGCAGTGGCGACCTAAGTTAATCATTTGAGAACCCGGATCGGCAAATGAAATCGTTCGTACGTCATGGGGTATGATTTCCTCGAGGGCATCGCTTCTGAGTTCGGGTATGTGCTGCGCAGCTGAGAAGATTTTGAGGGCCATCGCTTCGTCTGTTGGAATCGATTGGACTGCTGTTGGCGCCAAAAGCATTGCGTTGTTTTCCAGCAGGGAGATGGAAGTTTTTTTGGCGGGAAATCAAACGCTCCACTCTGGTTGTTGTGCGTGAGTGCCTGGGTTGACAGGTGCTCACATAGAGTGTCTGGTGTATTGCTTCAGAGATGGTAGAGGTTGTGTGAGTAGGAGATTGCCAAGCATAGAGAGTTGTGATGATGAAACTGTAATTGATTTGTGCCATGTGCATACAGTTTGCTTGAGACAGATGATACATGTGCAGATGATGGGTGATGACAAGGACAATTAAAGAGATGAAGGCAGCCAGCACGCATGTCGTCACATGAGGCCAGTCATCGCGAGCGTCTCGCCCACGAAGATGTACGAGAACAGGGCCACGATCCTCTCCTTCCCGATCGCCTGCTCGATGAACGGATGCTGCACACATGCACGCACAACACACGCAAACAGCAAAATACAAGGGCTGGTCAGCACAACGTGCCACGCTTGACTCTTGTCGCGTGCGTGTGTGCGTACGTTGAGCAGTTGGGTGGCCGAGTAGCGGAGCTTGGGGTCGGGCTGGAGACAACACGATAGGAAGTGACGGAACGCCTTCGAGTACTGCTCCGCGTCCTGTGAGACCCCGGGGGGGGGGGGCACGCACGCGTGGGCGTGAGCGTGATCGTGATGTGAACTGGTGGTGAGAAAGAGAGTAGGGCGTAGGTTGGTTACCTTGAGGCTGGGCGCTCCCGAGATGGCCGTCGTCATCAAGCGCTGTACCGAGGTCACATCCAATGGAATTTAAAATAAATATATAAATTATTTAAATAATCATCTCCTATCACACAGATTTATAATATTATTGTATATAGAAAATCAAATAAAATTGAATAAAGGATTAAGGATAGAGGAGGAGCGGGAGACGCCACCTTGATGGGTAGCAGCTCTCGGTACGGGGCGGAGCCCTCCACCATTTCCATCACCAGACACCCAAAGCTCCAAATGTCCAACTGGGCGCGCGCGTCGTGTCGTGTCGTGGTTTGCGCGCGGTGAGGGAGGAGCGCGTGCGGCAGGCGGGAGAGGGTCGGGCGGCGTGCTACCTTGGTGTCGTAGCCGGTGCGTTTGATCATCTCGGGGGCGATGAAGCCGGGCGTGCCGGCGATGCCCGTGGCGGCGGCGGCCTTGGCCTCCGCGGCCAGCCCGAGGTCGGCGATCTTGACCTCGCCGGAGAGGTTGAGCAGGACGTTCTCGCCCTTGAGATCCCTATGGATCTGCCCGCGCGAGTGCAGATACTGCAGTCCCTTCAGAATCTGTCGTCGATCATGACGTTCGCCCATTGGCCGGTTGTTAGTTGCGCAGCATGCGTGTCGAGGGCGTGTGTGCGTGCGTGCGTGCGTGTGTGTGTGCGTGTGTGTGTGTGCGTGTGTGTGTGTGTGTGTGTGTGTGTGTGTGTGTGTGTGTGTGTGTGTGTGTGTTGTGGACGCGGACCTCCTTGCAGATGTAGGCCACCTCGGGCTCGTCGATGTCGGCCTTCTGGCGGAACTGACGCAGAGTGCCGCCGTCGCAGTACTCCATCGCCACCTGCAGCCAATGAAGCAATTTGATTTGATTATTTTAAAATAAAAGAGATAAATAAAATAACAATCATTAATGAGAATGATGTCGAATTACCCAGATAGTGTTGTTCCAAAGGAAGGCGTCCACCAGCGAGACGATGTTTGGGTGTCGACACTTGGCCAGCAACGCTGCACAGCACAGCCACAAGTGTCGACATGGACAACGGTGAGCGGTGACGGCACGGCCAAGGGTTTGGGAGAGGGAGAGAGGCGTGAAGACGGGTCGCACCGATCTCGGCCTTGCCGCGCCGGAGCTCCTTTTCGGGGTCGATCACCCTGTTAATCTTTTCGCGCCTTCGCATCACCTTTATGGCCACCTGAGCGCGCCAACGCCGTCGCGCACGCACACACATACACGCATCGACATGGTGATGAGCGATCCCCCACGCACCTCACAGCACACACGTGCGCACGCGCGCATACCCTTTCATCGGGATGCTTGATGGACTTGGCAGTGAACACCTCGCCATAGGCGCTGGCCAATCGAAACACACGCGAACGCGTAAGGCAAGCGTGTGTGTGTGAGAGGGGGGGGGCACGCGAGCAACAAACAGCAACGCGTGATGGGAGCCGCACCCCTGGCCTATCACCTCCCACTTGGTGTAGCGGCTCTTGGGGTTCTCGGCCAACAGCTCCACCTCCGGGGCCGCATCTGCGGCGACCGCTGTCGGCCGGCTGAGGCGGCGGGAGGGGAGGAAAGCGAGGTCAACGGGTCGCCCACGCAAGCCCAGCCTTGCCGTGGTGGGGGAGGAGAGGGGAGGGGAGGGGTGTCGACAGTACTCGCGAGGGGCGGTCCTGGCCTGCTGCTCCTTCCTCCGCTTTGCGCGCTGCCTCCGCCTCGCGCGGCAGCTGTCCAGCCGCACTCGCTTGTACCTGCGCGCCATGCCGTCGTCAGCCAACACACACACACACACACACACACACACACACACACACACACACACACACACACACACACACACACCGCACACACACACACACACACACACCGCACACATGCACACGCGTGTGCGATGATTGGAGGTGGGGGGGGGTAGAGGGAGCAACCTGGCGGAGAAGGCGGGGAGGAAGGAGGTGGAGGGGCCAAAGGGGAGAACAGAGGCCGAGATGGTGGCGGCCAGCGGACTGGCCAGCATGATGCGCGTCCTGAACCAGAGCGCGTTGCGGAAGATGTCGTAGTTCTCCACTATCTCTTCCTGATAGTCGTGCCCATCACCAACACACACACACACACACACACACACACACACACACACACACACACACACACACGACTGAGCAACGACGACACACGACAAGTTGGAGAGAGGAGGGAAGTGGCTACCTGGGAGAGTTGGTTGCGTTGGATATCGGCGACGATGTCGGGGGGCAGCTTCCTGAGCTCCTTGAGGATGCCCTCCCTTTGGGTCTGCTCCTCGCCCTTGCGAATCTCCTCGATCATGCTGAGCTTCATCTGATATGAGGTGTGTGTGTGTGTGTGTGTGTGTGTGTGTGTGTGTGTGTGTGTGTGTGTGTGTGTGTGTCCTTAGACTCTTGTCGCCTTCGCGACGTGCACGAGTAGGTCGTGCGTTGGATTGGAGCACGTACCTGAGCTTGCGTGCGTAGCTCGTCGAGCGTGTCGCGTGAGAGATGACTAAGGAAACCAAGCACTGTGTCAGCACACCCCACACACAACACAACACAACACAACACACACACACACACACACACACACACACACACACACACACACACAACACACAAGGGAGGCGGGGCAGGTACCTGAGGACCTGCATGCCGGCTTGAGAGGCGTGGGGGTCCTTGCTGAGGGCGATCGCAATGAGCGGGCCCAGCGTAAATTCGCCCATTCCTGTCGACACCCCAAACACACGCGCGTTCAGTCCAACACATCGCAGCCACGCCAACGCGCGTGTGTTGGGGTGACAACGCGTGCGGTCGTCTCTCGGGGGGGGGGGGCAGCGCACCGTATTGCATCATTCGCGCCGAGTAGGCGGCGAGGAAGAGGTCCACCATCTCGTGGAATCCTAAAAAAGAAAAAATAAATAGATAATAAAATAAATAGATAATAAATAATAAATTAAATAATAAATGCGTGGTGTGTGTACGCAGCAAGTTGAGCAGAGAAAGGACGTCGCGGGCGGGCTTACCTCCTTCGCCCTCCTCGGTGGCGTGGTCGCCGCTCACGCCCGGGTGGACCTCCTTCAGCGTGAGCATCCCGTCCACGCCGCGCGCCCACCTGCGCCGCGACGAGACCATGATTGGCCACCCAATCAGAACCTACCTCGCCTTGTGTTCGAGCCATGGGGGGGCTCGCTGAGAGAGGAGGGCGCCCGTACTTGCCGATGCACTGGACCATGAGCTTCTTCTCCTCCTCCGGAGATATCTCCGTGGACCTATTTACACACCGGTAGGCCTGCACGCACGAACGCACGCATGCAGGGGGAGGGGCGTGAGCTCGTACGCACGCGGCAGACGCCGCGTGAGGGCGGGGCCGTTACTCTGAAGAACAGATTGCAGGCCGTCTGGTAGAGGGAGAACGCTCGCCGCATGTCCTCCTCGTAGGCGTCTATGATGTGCGTGCGTGTGTGCGTGGCATGTGTGCGTGCGTGCGTGAGACGGGCGCGGTGGTGTCAGAGATGATAACGTCAGGCACGGAGTCCCCCTTACCGAGGTCGGCCGGCGAGTGCTCGGTCAGGTCGGCCGACGCCTCCAGCAACAGGTCGTCGTGCTCCCACTTGGCCTGCCCCAACGCCCCGCCCCCCCCCCCCGGTCAGCCGGCCGCCGTCGCCGTCGGTGGACAGGCGAGAGGGAGGGAGGGGGGGAGCGGCGGCGTGCCTGGTTGAGCACGCTCTCGCCCCACTCCACCAGGAGCAGGCAGTAGAACTTCTCCATGTTGACGCTGCGCTCCCTCGAGCCCTCGTAGGTCAGCGCCGCCTCCTCCTGGATGGCGGGGCTGTCCAGCGCCCCGTCGTCGACGTCGACCGCCTCGTCCTCGCCGTCGTCGGCCTCGGCCTGCTCCTTTCCCTTGCCGCCGCCGTCGCCGCGTTGGCCCGCGTCCTGGTCCACCTCGCCCTCGTCGCCGCGACGGCGGTCGACGGCGTCGTCCACGAGCTCGCGGTCCTGGTCATCGCCGGTCGCGCCGCTCTCCTCGCCCGCGTTCTTGACCTCGATCTCCTTGAGCAGGCTGAGCCGGTTCATCTCCTCCATGTACAGCTTATCGCCTGCCCCCCCCCCGTCATCACCACTCCATCCAGCACCGTTGCCCCCACCCGCGTGTGTGTGTGTGTGTGCGTGTGTGTGTGTGTGTGTGTGTGTGTGTGTGTGTGTGTGTGTGTGTGTGTGTGTGTGGTTACCGAGGCTGAACTTCTCGTAGGCCAGCTCGAAGAGCGTCTCGATGGTGTTGGCGAGCTGCATCTCCTCGCTCTCCCGGGTGAAGTCCCTCTCCCTGTAGGCCGTCTCCTCGGCGCGACCGGCGTCGAGGAGCCCCTTCTCCTTCTCGAGCTCATCGTAGATGCGCGAGACCATGCGGTCCTCGTTCCGCCTGGCCAGCTGCTCGACGTCGCGCCCGTTGGGATCGAGCGGGAAGGGCTCGAAGATGTCCTCCCGCTCGGCCTGCGCCGCGGCGGCGGCGGCCAACTGCGCGGCCTGCGACGACGACGACGGCGAGGCCGAGGGCGCGAGCGCGGAGCTCATGCTGAGCGAGGAGATGACCCAGCTGCCGCGACGGAGCAGCGACGACAGGAAGCCGGCGGGCTTGGGCGACGGCGGCTGCTCGCGCTCAAACTCCTCGCGCGTCCCCGACGTCCTGCTGCGCAAGCGCGTCGGCGACGCGGAGACGTCGTAGTCGCCGCTGTTGATGTCGAGCTCGTGCACGGGCGAGACTGCCACGGACGTGCGGCGATAGGGCTTGGGCGCGGGCTCCTCCTGTTGTTGTTGCCGCTGCTGCTGCTGCGCTCCGGCGTCGCGCCTGTGCGCGCCGGACGACTCGCCGAGGTTGATGGTGACAAAGTCGACCTCGCGGTGTGGGTCCCACCCCTCGGTGCCGTAGGCGAAGCTGAGGCTGCGTATGCGCTCCCGCTCCTTGTCCTGCTCCTCCATGAGCGTCGTGCGCTCCTTGTTCTGCAACACCCTGATCTGCTCTCGCGCACAAGATTGGGGGGGCACGAGCTCAATGAGCACGAGCGAGGGCAAGCGCGAGGGAGGGAGGGGGGGTTGGGCATACCTCCCAGAGGGCCCACCGCATGAGGCACACGCCCCACTCCCGCTGTACTCCGCCCCAGCCCACCATCCGCGCCGCTGCGCCGACAGACCAGACGTCTTAGGACCGCAGACGCACAGCGCTGTGGCGAGAGACGAGTCTTACCTTCGGCGAACTTGTCGTTGGCCTGCTGGAACTGCTTGCGCTTGCTGGCCACTCGCGCCTCTTCGAACTCTGCGCTCCCCTCGGTGGCCGCCTCCTGCGTGCCCCCCCCCCACATTGCCGCGAGTGGTTAGAACAAGGGCGTGTCCCTCCGCCAACTTGAAGCGGCGCGTCGGGCGTTGGAGAGGGGGGGGGGGGCATTACCATGGACGCCAGAGCGAGCATGGCTGACGCCCACTTCCACTTGACTGCCGCGTCGTGTCGTGTGCTAGGCGTGGGGCGAGGTGGGGGCGGCGACAGCACACCCTTCTCATGTTATAGGTGGGCGCGTGTGCCATTGGAGACGTACGACGTGAGACAGATGCACAACAAAGAGGAAGGAGGCACCAAAGACAAGTGCACCTCTTCATTCTCCTCGAGAGGGTGCGTAGTGGCCTCGACAGAGGCGCTTCTGCTCTGTCTTGTGAGATGAGTCCTTACAGGCGACACAACACGCGCATTGTCTTGAGAGGATGACAAGTCGATCGATTCGTAAGGCTGCTGCTCCATCGAACCACAACCGACAGCCAACGGTGGGAGGCTACCCGTATGCTCTCTACTCTCTCCTCTCAACTGTGACTACTATTTTGTCGACGATCGGCACAGCAACCTTGCCTCTGATTTGGTCAGGCCGATGGAGTGTGATTTCAATTTTGTTTATGTTTTTTTAAGCGTGTCTTTTGTTATGTGCACCTCTCTGATGCGGGGAAAATCGTATGTGATCGGAGCGAGTGTATTAGCGGAGATCCAGTTATTAGATGAGAAGCTTCTCCACAGCATCCTTCATGTTGTTAATCTGGGTCTTGAGCTGCGAGCCCTCATTCGTCGTAATAGAGACGGAGATCACTGGGCGAGACACTCCCGCGGCGCGGCCGAGGGCGGCCTTCGAAGGGACGAACACGTAGGGAACGTTCTTTTGGGATTGGAGTAAAAGAGAGTAGAGTAGAAGAATGGAGTAGGGAAAACGCGATTAATCAATTTGCCGAAGCTCAGGCAATGTCCAACGAAAGTGGGAACCATTGCATCATTGCCTCGGGAGGGGAAGAATACCTTGTCTTCGCAGAGGAGGGGCAGGTGGAGCAAAATTTCAAGGGGCTCAGCATCAGCCGCCATGATGATGATCTCCGAGATACCACGGTTGAGGGTCTTAGTGGCCTCGTTCGCGCCGCGCTTAAGCTGCTTGTAGTTGGTCGCCTGCTGGACAAGATCGAGCAGCTGGATGGACAGCTGGTTATCAGCGAGGGGGTACGCCTTGGGGTTCACCTTGTCGCCCATTATGTGTGTGTTGAAGATTTGTGTGTGGAGGAGTGGCGATTCAAGATTGGACGATTGCGGAGATAGCAAGCGACCAAGAGAGGCAGTGAAGATGTGCTGGACGGAACGAGAGCAAAGAAAAGAAAACACAAAGGCCCGCCCAACGTCTTCGCCTCCGCCCCGGCCTTTCCGCTTCCGTCCTTTTTCCTCCGTCATTCTTAAGGTGGCGGGCCAACACGGCCCCATCAAAGCTGAACAAATCGAGCTGCTGCCTCGCTCAGTTGCCTGCGTGCATGGCGGCAAGTCAGACCTGAAGAGGACGACGGCGTAGAGAGAGAGAGAGAGTCGATACCGAATGAAACGTTAAGAGCTCGTGGCGTAGTGGCCTGGCCTAGACTTCGTTTGAGCTCTTCGATCTCGCGCTCCAGCTTTCGCACCTCCTTCGTACTTTCGTGTACCTCTTGGGCCGCGCTCTGCCAACACAAGGGCCACGTCAGCGGCTCCCATCGCTCCCCAACCCTGCACTACGAGAGACACGTCTTACCTTGAGCTCTCGCATGGATGCATCAAAGAGGTTGTCCATTAGCCTGACCGATTCTCTCACAGGGTTCAGCGCTGCGCTCAGTGCGGAGGAGCTGCAGGGCGGTTAGCAACATCGACCACTACGGTAACCTATGCGCAGGCAAAGAGAGCACGCGAGCGTACAAGTCCGTGACGGGCGCAAATGAAGCATATTCCTGCTGCGGGCTGTGCTCGATGTTGATCACCTCCAGCTGTATTGGTCGTATTTGTCTGGCGTACGTGTACGAGCTCGAATGAGCGCGCCAAGTGCCAGCGCCAGTTTACGCGAGTGGGTACCGTTTGCCATCGATCTGCATGAAGCGATAGTCGTAGGAGATGATCTCTGCCGCCTTGAACGACGTGAACAGACCCATCACGAATCCAAAGTGCTTCAGATCCCGATCCTTGTTGAGCTCTTTCTGGTAAAGCTATTGAGAGAACAGAAGTGAGAAGAACCAAACCTAAAGGGCCGCAGCGGTGACCACACACACAACACACACACACACACACACACACACACACACACACACACACACACACACACACACACACCAACTCAGCCGGTGAGTAGTACCTCGCACAGCTGAGCGTGGACCTCCAGCTCCCGCGCCGAAGGCCGCAGAGGTGTGTTCCGTCGAAACTTGAACCAACCGATGAGCGACTGTAGTGTGTAGTGTGTGTGTGTGTGTGTGTGTGTGTGTGTGTGTGTGTGTGTGTGTGTGTGTGTGTGTGTGTGTGTGATGAAGAAGTGATTAGCACGCGAGGCATAGCTCTCTCGATCAGGGTAGGGCACGCACGTGGTGAGGTCGATCGGCGCAGAAGGCACGCAGCCGCTCGGGTACCACTCGGCCCTGCTGGTCGTAGAAGCTGAACGGCCGTCCCGTGCACACGAACGCCTGTATAGCTGTTCGCGTCCCGGCAATACAGTAAATAGAATGTATAAATATGATATTTCCATTTCCATTATATTTAACTGTGTAAAATTACCGAGTTGTGTCTTGCCCTCCTGCACGGCGAGTTCGGTGTCTTCGACATTGTCTACAACGTGTCGCGTTGTGGAGCCGAACAAAAAGCCCTCCTGATGGTGGGGGGGGGAATCAACATCACATCTGGGTGCGTGGCGGGAATGGGGCTAAGAACCAGGTCACCCGATTGCCCCTCCATGTCGTGCAGCAAGGCCGCTAGGATAACCCCTGGCACAGAGATCTTGCTCGATTCATCCATCCTTTTTATTCACAAATACTAGGTTGTTGGATCTACTTTCGTTTTACGAAATAAATCAATAAATAAATAAATAATTTAGACTGTGTCGACAGTCATGAAGTCACAGCCACGACAGGATAGCCAGCCTCTGCTAGCGTCGCCCGTGGTGGGTGTGGATGGCTGTAGTGCTGGTCAGGCCTTGCGTCCAATAGACCGGCGGCGACGAGAGGACACGGTGACGAAGCGCACGAGGGCTCCCACCTGCGCACTCTTCATCCTCGCCACCTCGGCGTCGCTCAGTCGGCCAGCTCGCATATCGTGCCACGCCTGGTCACGCTCTTGCTCGGCCTTGGTGGCCCACCTGTTGAGCGCGGTGGTGTTGACCTCAGCGGGCAGGAGGATGTTGGCTTGGCTGGTGTTCATGGCTGTTGCGGCTTCTGGGGATGTTGTTGTGGGATGTGCGTGTGTGGTGAGATGTCGGTCTGCTATAAAGCTGGCCCAGTCGCCGGGAGCAGGTGGTTGGTGGTTGCATTGCCCAACTCGGGCCCTACAGGCCAACAACTGCGAACGTCACCGAGGATACGGCCTCGTGCAGCTCTTAAGGAAAGGAAATCAACTCGCGAGGTGCCAAGGAGCCGGTAACCGCGGGCGCGTCATACAGCGCGAGGTGGCTCATGACACGACTGTCACAACAAGAGGGAAATGGGCCAGTGGAGCACAGACACCTTCTATTACGTCACCGTACTGCAATATTTGAATTTATATTTTTATCTATGTTGTTTTGACCTTAGCCTGCCAGTCAGCTCTCTGCTGGCTCTCGCGAAATGGGCTGCCTGCAGGTCGTCCATCTGTTGGACAAGCCTAGGCCTTGCGTTCTGCTCGCCGGTGACGGGATGTGGTGGCCAGGAATTGCATGAGAGCAGCCGCCTGCTTGCTCCGCACCCGAGCGCCTTCCTCCTGGGCCCTACGCCTGCTTGAGTGCTCGTGCCACGGCAGCTCCTGTCGCTGCGCCTCGGCTTCCCACTTATCCAGCACTTCAGGCCGCACATCGGCAGCTCTGGCGGTGTGCTGTTGGTGGCGGGCCGTTGTGTTTGTGCTGGTCGGGATGCTCATGTTGTGCCGTGCCGTGCTGTCCCTCGTTAACTGATCGTGCAGAGTTGCGTGGTTGGTTTTGTCACAAGCCCACTGTTTTTAACTTCTTGGCGGAGCTCCGGTTGGTGGATGTCCAAGGAATTTGCCCTAAAGAGACACTTTGTTTGGCTCTGGCGGGTACATGAACAACCAGGTGGTGGTGGGATTCAAACCAACCAATAGAACCATCTTGCACAGAACTTTTGATTTTAAATCCTTATCTGGCTTCAACTTGGATCTGGGAGCCATCTGGCCTTGTGTGGGGGATTAAGCATGTGTTAAAAGCACAAGCTTGGCTTTGTGTATGTTGTGGTGTTGTGTTGTATGAGTGTGGAAGGCAAGAAGAAATAAATGAAGATCACATGACAGTGCTGTACAAGGCCTATGTTGATGATGGCAAGAAGGTGTTGTGGTTGACTATTTGTAGTCAGTGTGGTTGTTGTAGCAGTGGTGTGGTGGTGTGGTGATGATATTCTGGTGTTGTGATGGTCTGGTGGTGGTCTGGTGGTGGTGTACCAAGAAGCAGCCCTCAACTTGTATCCACACTCTGCATTCACATGTGTTCAGAGCCATATCACATCCCTCTCACCTTCATCACTGTCTATCCCTTATGTCTTCCCCATGGCATCCCTCCTCCACAAATCTCTTCTTAACATGGCGATGCCACGACTCAAATACCAGGAATTCTTGGGTTGAGGGACCAGGGCAGACCACCAGCCCAGGCAAGGCACCAAGCAAGGCATGAAGAAGGCTGTGCGAACAGTTGTGCGCCCCCCACGAGCAGCACAACTGCTGTCAATCACATCCTATCTGGATGGTAAGCGGTTGTTCAGTAGCGGCACCCGCAGTGCGAAACCGCAGAGCACCGTGTCTGTGCACCGAATGGTGCCGCAGCCTTGCTTGCTTTGCTTGTGCCAGGCATGCTCACCTCACGCTGCGCAGGATGACCATGGACACACTTACCACATCAAGGACTTCCCCACTCGGGGGGAGGCCGAGCAGTACCTGTCGGAGCTCGACCAGAGGAACACCACGCACGTAGGACAGGGCCACAAGCAGCACTACTGGATAGAGCAGCAGCGCCCTCAGAACCCAGAAAAGGAAGAGGCACAATGTGGTGAGTGACATGTAGACGGCAGGTGGCCTGCTATCGAGAGGCGCGTACGAGGCTTTGCTATGTGTTTTTTGTTCACTTATGTGTTATTTGTTTATTTGTTGATTCACTTTTTAACGAACAAGGGAGGCGGCGAAGGCAAGATGAGATCAGAAGGGGGGGGGGGCAGGGGAGCGGTTTGTCCAATCAGAGGGCAGCCATGCGGAGGGCGCCGTCGAGGCGGATCGTTTCTCCGTTGAGCATCTGGTTCTGCGCGATGTGCACGGCCAGCCGCCCAAACTCCTCCGGTCTGACGGCCAAAAAAAACACAATCAATGCGACGAGAGCGGTCGGCGCCGCATGCTGTTGCTGTTGCTGTGCTGTGGAGAGAGAGAGAGAGAGAGAGTGTGTGTGTGTGTGTGTGTGTGTGTGTGTGTGTGTTCGTGTACCGGCCAAGTCGCGCCGGGAAGGGGGTGGCGTCGGCCAGCTTCTTGCGCTGCTCGTCGGGCAGGTAGCCCATGAGCGGCGTGTCGAACGTGCCGGGCGCGATGGTCACCGCTCGGATGCCATACCTGCCCAGCCCCCCCCCGCGCCACGCGTTAGGCCAAAGAGCCCAGCTGGCAGCGCTCACCGATCGGTTGCATGGCAACAGCCAATGAGCGCGCCCAAACGCTTACCGGGCGAGGTCGCGGGCGAGCACGATCGTCATTCCCACCACGCCGCCTTTGCTGGCCGAGTAGGCCACCTGCCCGATCTGGCCCTCGAACGCCGCCACCGATGCCGTGTTGATCAGCACCCCGCGCTCTCCGCTCGCGCCCGCCGGCTCCTGCTCGAGCATGGCCTGCGCCACCAGGCGGCAGACGTTGAACGTTCCGACGAGGTTGATCTCGACCACCTTCTTGAAGAGGTCCAGGCTGTGCGGGCCTCGCGAGGAGACCGTGCGCTGGCCGGACCCCACTCCGGCGCAGTTGATGGCGCCGTGCAGCTCTGCCCACACGCCACCCGCCGTTTGTCATGGTTGTGGTGTTGTTGGTGCGGTGTGAGTGGGAGTGATACGTTTGAAGGCCTTCTTGGCGTCGGCGATGACCTGGAGGACGGCTTCCTCGCCGGTAATGTCAGCCTGACAGAAGATGGTCGAACGCGGCCTCTTCGCGTTCAGCTCCGTGCACAGCTTCTGCCCCTCCTGCACTCTCCCATTTGTCAATGAATAAAAATGAGATGATAAAATAAAATAAAATCATTCATATTATTGAATTAAAATCAAAATCAACGATTTTTTGTTCATTTTTTTATTTTTGATTCAAAAATAAAAATATTATTCTGCACTATTTTGATTTGTTAATCAAGAGGAGGGAGGTGACCTCGGCGTTGCGGTCCACCAGGACGACGTTGGCGCCCGCGTTGTGAAAAGCGCGTGCAGTCGCTTCGCCGAGACCAGAGGCACCTCCCGTCACCATAAAAGTGCGGCCCGCCACCAGCTCCTCACGTGCCTCCATCTCTTCCTTCTTAGCATGCATAAACCAAAAACATGTAATAAATTATAATAGTTTAAACTAAGGCGGCGTATCAGGAATGACGAGTTTGCAGGCTCAACTTCATCACTGCTGCTGTTTGCCCACCCAAGTCATCATTGTTGCTGCCATTTGCCTGCCTGCCCAAGTTGTCATCACCACTGTTTGGCAACCTGCTGTAGCCATCATCATTGCCACCATTTGCCAGCCTGCCCAAGCCCCACACCACACCATCAAGCTTCAGTGCTACCCAGCTTGGAGCTGACCATGTGTGAATGGAGGTGGAGGTGTGGGTGTAGCTGTTTAAAGGCAGTAAATGCTCTCTCGCAAGCTGTAGAGGAAACATTATCTGTGTTGATGTTCACCAATCAGGCCTTGTCTGCACTCTGGTGGGCAAGTGCAGTGTGCGATGGAATCTCAGTGGGCCTGGTGCTGCATATGCTGCTGTATGGTATGTGCTCCGCACTGTGAAGGGTAAGGAGCTACAAGCAGCCATGCAGCACTTCCACCTGACAATCAAATTCACAGGCAAGACTGCCAATGCAAACAACTCAAGTTGTACCTTGAGACACAGGATTCCAGCAACAGTCCAGCTGCAGATGCTACTGGCCTGCCTGCATCATCATCTGCATCACCCCTGCAACACAGTGCAGGTGTCAGCAGGTGTGAGGGTAGCTGGGTCTCATGGCACTTGTTGGTGGGTCCATGCTGGTGGGAGTGGGACTTGTTGGCAAAGAGTGCTGTCTTGTTCTTGGCAGTATGGTACTCATCACACCTCTGCTTCAACACATGGAGCTCCTCTTGCCTCTGCTTCCCTCATATGAGGTCCAGCTCAAGCTCTCATGCATGAGCTGCTTGTGTTGACTTATGAATGCAATTGTCATGGAGATGCTTGCCCATCAGGTCAAATTGAGACTGGTTGAGGGAGGAGATGGACTGGGCAAAGGGGGGGCAGAAGATTGAAGAGATGGTGGTGGTGGGAGAGGAGTATGAGGAGAGACAGGGAGGAGGAGATGCTGATGGTGGAGCAGATGAAACCAGTGCCAATGCTGCTGCTTCCACTTGAGGGCCTTGAAGGTACAATTTGAGCTGTTTGTGTTGCCCATCTGCTGTCTTGCCCCTGAGCTTGATTGGGAGGCCAAAGTGCTGCATGGCTGCTGTTTGTGCTGCGCCCTTCACACTGCTGGTGTTGGCTGGTGTGAGTGTGTTGAAGTTGTGATGTGGTTGCTTGTGGGTTGAGGGTAGAAGATGGAGATGGGTGGGTGGGCGAATGGTGGTGATGGCAACAGCTCATGTGGGCAGGTGAACAGTGGTGATGGCAATGGCAATGACTTGGGTGGGTGGGCAAATGGTGGCAACAGTGATGGTTTGGGTGGGCAGGCAAATGGTGGTGATGGTGATGCAAACACCAGCAGAAATCCAGTGGCACACCCCTGTCATCTGACAAAGCATCTCCTCCCCTTTCAAGCACCAAGCCAAGGCAGCGCCTCATCCTCCAGCTCTCATGCTTGTGTTCAATTAGAATATTTTTTCAATTTTTTCTACTATCTTCGCCTTTTTCAGACCTGTTTTCTTGGTGACACCTGCTTTCATCACTGGAGCAGAGCTCTTGACCAATGGTGCATTCCTGATATGCCACCTTAAGCATGTGTAAAAAGCACAAGCTTGGCTTTGTGTCTGTTGTTGTGTTGTGTTGAGTGGGTGTGGAAGGCAAGAAGAAATCAATGAAGATGACATGACAGTGCTGTACAAGGCCTGTGTTGATGATGGCAAGAAGGTGATGTGGTTGACTGTTTGGAGTCAGTGTGGTTGTTGTAGCAGTGTTGTGGGATGGTGATGATATTATGGTGTTGTGATGGTCTGGTGGTGTACCAAGAAGCAGGCCTGACCTTGTGTCCATACTCTGCATTCACATGTGTCCAGAGCCATATCACATCCCTCTCACCTTCATCACTATCTATCCCTTATGTAACTGAGTGTTCCAGGAAAATGAGACAGTGACTCGTTTTCTGTAGACAGCACCTGTCTGGGAAGGTATCCTAAATGTCTACAGCTGCATTACTGCTAATTTGACTGTTGAAAACTGTAGACATTTCAAGAAGGGGCAGTGTCTCATTTTCGTGAACATTCAGTTATGTCTTGTGCATGGCATCCCTCCTCCACAAGTCTCTCCTTAACATGGCGATGTCAGGACTCAAATACCAGGAATTCTTGGGTTGAGGGACCAGGGCAGACCATCAGCCCAGGCAAGGCACCAAGCAAGGCATGAAGAAGGCTGTGCAAACTGTTGCGCCCCCCACGAGCAGCACAACTGCTGCCAATCACATCCTATTTGGATGGTAAGCGGTTGTTCAGTAGCGGCACCCGCAGTGTGAAACCCATGTCTGTGCACCGAATGGTGCCACAGCCTTGCTTGCTTTGCTTGTGCCAGGCATGCTCACCTCACACTGCGCAGGATGATCATGGACACACTTACCACATCAAGGACTTTCCCACTCGGGAGGAGGCCAAGCAGTACCTGTCGGAGCTCGACCAGAGGAACACCACGCACGTAGGACAGGGCCACAAGCAGCACTACTGGATAGAGCAGCAGCACCCAGAAAAGGAAGAGGCACAATGTGATGAGTGACATGTAGACGGCAGGTGGCCTGCTATCGAGAGGCGCGTACGAGGCTTTGCTATGTGTTTATTGATTCACTTTTTAACGAACAAGGGAGGCGGCGAAGGCTAGATGAGATCAGAAGGGGGGGGGGGGAAGGGGAGCGGCTTGTCCAATCAGAGGGCAGCCATGCGGAGGGCGCCGTCGAGGCGGATCGTTTCTCCGTTGAGCATCTGGTTCTGCGCGATGTGCACGGCCAGCCGCCCAAACTCCTCCGGTCTGACGGCCAAAAAAAACACAATCAATGCGACGAGAGCGGTCGGCGCCGCATGCTGTTGCTGTTGCTGTGCTGTGGAGAGAGAGAGAGAGAGTGTGTGTGTGTGTATGTTCGTGTACCGGCCAAGTCGCGCTGGGAAGGGGGTGGCCGGCCAGCTTCTTGCGCTGCTCGTCGGGCAGGTAGCCCATGAGCGGCGTGTCGAACGTGCCGGGCGCGATGGTCACCGCTCGGATGCCATACCTGCCCAGCCCCCCCCCCCCGCGCCACGCGTTAGGCCAAAGAGCCCAGCTGGCAGCGCTCACCTATCGGTTGCATGGCAACAGCCAATGAGCGCGCCCAAACGCTTACCGGGCGAGGTCGCGGGCGAGCACGATCGTCATTCCCACCACGCCGCCTTTGCTGGCCGAGTAGGCCACCTGCCCGATCTGGCCCTCGAACGCCGCCACCGATGCCGTGTTGATCAGCACCCCGCGCTCTCCGCTCGCGCCCGCCGGTTCCTGCTCGAGCATGGCCTGCGCCACCAGGCGGCAGACGTTGAACGTTCCGACGAGGTTGATCTCGACCACCTTCTTGAAGAGGTCCAGGCTGTGCGGGCCTTGCGAGGAGACCGTGCGCTGGCCGGACCCCACTCCGGCGCAGTTGATGGCGCCGTGCAGCTCTGCCCACACGCCACCCGCCGTTTGTCATAGTTGTGGTGTTGTTGGTGCGGTGTGAGTGGGAGTGATACGTTTGAAGGCCTTCTTGGCGTCGGCGATGACCTGGAGGACGGCTTCCTCGCCGGTAATGTCAGCCTGACAGAAGATGGTCGAACGCGGCCTCTTCGCGTTCAGCTCCGTGCACAGCTTCTGCCCCTCCTGCACTCTCCCATTTGTCAATGAATAAAAATGAGATGATAAAATAAAATAAAATCATTCATATTATTGAATTAAAATCAAAATCAACGATTTTTTGTTCATTTTTTTATTTTTGATTCAAAAATAAAAATATTATTCTGCACTATTTTGATTTGTTAATCAAGAGGAGGGAGGTTACCTCGGCGTTGCGGTCCACCAGGACGACGTTGGCGCCCGCGTTGTGAAAAGCGCGTGCAGTCGCTTCGCCGAGACCAGAGGCACCTCCCGTCACCATAAAAGTGCGCCCCGCCACCAGCTCCTCACGTGCCTCCATCTCTTCCTTCTTAGCGTGCATAAACCAAACCAGTGATAAATCAAAATATTCAAAAAGATTTAAACTATTATAATTTATTACATGTTTTATCACTGCCACTGTTTGCCCACCCAAGTCATCATCGTTGCTGCCATTCACCTGCCTGCCCAAGTTGTCTTTGTTGCTGCTGTTCACCTGCCTGCCCAAGTTGTTGTTGCCCCCATTCAGCTGCCCACCTGAGTTGTCATTGCTGTTGTTCAGCCACCTGCCTGAGTTGTCATCACCACCATTTGCCCACCTGCCAGAGCCATCATCATCACCATCATTTGCCTGCCTGCCCAAGTTGTCATCACCACTGTTTGCCCACCTGCTGGAGCCATCATCATCACCATCATTCAACTGCCCACCTGAGTTGTCATCACCACCATTTGCCCACCTGCTGGAGCCATCATCATTGCCACCATTTGCCAGCCTGCCCAAGCCCCACACCATCAAGCTTCATTGCTACCCAGCTTGGAGCTGACCATGTGCGAATGGAGGTGGAGGTGTGGGTGCAGCTGTTTAAAGGCAGTAAATGCTCTCTTGCAAGCAGTAGAGGAAACATTACCTGTGTTGATGTTCACCAATAAGGCCTTGTCTGCACTCTGGTGGGCAAGTGCTCCCAATGCATGCAGGAGAAGACATCCAGCAACATTGCCATTCTCTATGCACACCAACCTGGAGTGACATGTGGGTGAGCACCACTGTGCCTCAGGGAGGTTGCTGCAGCAGTGGTTGGTGAGGCACACACATGCCCTACTGTAATCAGCATTGGGCCAATGGTGAGCTTGGCCTAAACCATGGCATGTGGCAAATTGGAGAATGACAAGTGTTAGAGGCAATCAAAACAGCAGCCACACAATCATGCAAAGGCCTCATCAAGTGGCTCCAGCAGTGACCAGAGGATGTGTTCCTTGTGCTGTGTGGGGACTTTGGTTGGTCACAGCGCCAAAGTGCAGGTGCCAGCATGTATGTGATCATCAACACCAGCACCAGGAAGGTCCTCCACCAGATTGTCCTCAAGAAGGCCTGTCATTGACAAAGGAATGGCAAGGTCAGCACAATCAGCAAGGGCAACTACTTTGGGACATCAAAGGGTATGGAGGGCAAGGCCTTTTGACAAAAGCTCAACTGGATGGAGGAGAAGGGCTTATTGCCAACTTCAAAGTCTTTGTCTGCAATCAGGATAGCTCAGTCCTCCACCAGCTACACACCAACCCATGGACAAAAGGGCACATCAAAGTCATCCACGATCCTGGCCACACCAAGAAGAACTTTGTCAAGGATCTGAAGAAGGCCTTTGGCTCAAGTCAGCAGCATCACCAATTTGCTGAGTGTATCATGTGCTGGTTCTTGTGATGTGTAAAGGAGAGCCATATCACCATCAAGGGTAAAACATTTACCAGCCAGGAGGAACAGCAGGCTGTCTGCTCGCTGACTTCAAATGTCAAATGGAACATGCACATGCACACTACTTTGCACCATTCTGTGGCCAAGGCTGTCCCTGCTACATGCCAAGCAACACCACTCTTGAGTTCCAGGAGCACACAGAAGAGAGCAACAAAGAGAGCAATGAAGAGAGCAACAAAGAGAGCGACAGAGAAAACATCAGTCATACCTCTTCCACCACTGCCATGACTTCCCACACCACTCCCAAGACACCAACATCAATACTCCTCCACCTACCTGATGAAGTACTGCTGCCCATCATGCAGTATCTTGCTGAGGCACTCAACCTCTTCCACTTCACCTCTACACATCAAGTGTTCTGGCACATATTCTGCAATCATCAGTTCTCCAAGGAACACATCTTCATACAAGCAAAGAAGAAGTACCTTTGTCAGACATGCCCAGAGGATGAGCATGTGGTCACCACTGTCCTCCAGTGCATCGACCTCCTGCTCAGCTGTGCCCATGAATTTGTGCATGAATACCACACGTGCATCAATGAGGTGATAACAGCTGGTGCACAAAAGACATCCCTAAGTCAATCTTCTTTGGTGCAACCTATGCTGCCTGCACATGGCTCTCAGTGCTCTGATGGAATCTCAGTGGGCGTGGTGCTGCATATGGTGCTGTATGATGTGTGTTCAGTACTGTGAAGGGTAAGGAGCTACAAGCAGCCATGCAGCACTTCCGCCTGACAATCAAATTCACAGGCAAGACAAACAACTCAAGTTGTACCTTGAGACACAGGATTCCAGCAACAGTCCAGCTGCAGATGCTACTGGCCTGCCTGCATCATCATCTGCATCACCCCCACAACACAGTGTGGGTGTCAGCAGGTGTGAGGGTAGCTGGGTCTCATGGCACTTGTTGGTGGGTCCATGCTGGTGGGAGTGGGACTTGTTGGCAAAGAGTGCTGTCTTGTTCTTGGCAGTATGGTACTCATCACGCCTCTGCTTCAACACATGGAGCTCCTCTGTGATGTGGTTGCTTGTGGGTTGAGGAAGATGATGCTGACATGGTAGAAGATGGAGATGGATGATGATGAAGATGGCTTGGGTGGGTGGGCGAATGGTGGTGATGGCAACAGCTCACGTGGGCAGGTGAACAGTGGTGATGTGGTTGACTGTTTGGAGTCAGTGTGGTTGTTGTAGCAGTGTTGTGGGATGGTGATGATATTATGGTGTTGTGATGGTCTGGTGGTGTACCAAGAAGCAGGCCTGACCTTGTGTCCATACTCTGCATTCACATGTGTCCAGAGCCATATCACATCCCTCTCAACTTCATCACTATCTATCCCTTATGTAACTGAGTGTTCAGGAAAATGAGACAGTGACTCGTTTTCTGTAGACAGCACCTGTCTGGGATCCTCCCTCCTCCACAAGTCTCTCCTTAACATGGGGATGCCAGGACTCAAATACCAGGAATTCTTGGGTTGAGGGAAGGCAGACCACCAGCCCAGGCACCAAGCAAGGCATGAAGAAGGCTGTGCAAACTGTTGCGCCCCCCACAAGCAGCACAACTGCTGCCAATCACATCCTATCTGGATGGTAAGTGGTTGTTCAGTAGCAGCACCTAGGACAGGGCCACAAGCAGCACTACTGGATAGAGCAGCAGCACCCAGAAAAGGAAGAGGCACAATGTGATGAGTGACATGTAGACGGCAGGTGGCCTGCTATCGAGAGGCGCGTACGAGGCTTTGCTATGTGTTTATTGATTCACTTTTTAACGAACAAGGGAGGCGGCGAAGGCTAGATGAGATCAGAAGGGGGGGGGGGGAAGGGGAGCGGCTTGTCCAATCAGAGGGCAGCCATGCGGAGGGCGCCGTCGAGGCGGATCGTTTCTCCGTTGAGCATCTGGTTCTGCGCGATGTGCACGGCCAGCCGCCCAAACTCCTCCGGTCTGACGGCCAAAAAAAAAAAACACAATCAATACGACGAGAGCGGTCGGCGCCGCATGCTGTTGCTGTTGCTGTGCCGTGGAGAGAGAGAGAGAGAGAGTGTGTGTGTGTGTGTGTGTGTGTATGTTCGTGTACCGGCCAAGTCGCGCTGGGAAGGGGGTGGCGTCGGCCAGCTTCTTGCACTGCTCGTCGGGCAGGTAGCCCATGAGCGGCGTGTCGAACGGGCCGGGCGCGATGGTCATCGCTCGGATGCCATACCTGCCCCCCCCGTGTTAGGCCAAAGAGCCCAGCAGGCAGCGCTCACCGATTGGTTGCATGGCAACAGCCAATGAGCGCGCCCGAACGCTTACCGGGCGAGGTCGCGGGCGAGCACGATCGTCATTCCCACCACGCCGCCTTTGCTGGCCGAGTAGGCCACCTGCCCGCTCAGGCCCTCGAACGCCGCCCCCGACGCCGTGTTGATCAGCACCCCGCGCTCTCCGCTCGCGCCCGCCGGTTCCTGCTCGAGCATGGCCTGCGCCACCAGGCGGCAGACGTTGAACGTTCCGACGAGGTTGATCTCGACCACCTTCTTGAAGAGGTCCAGGCTGTGCGGGCCTTGCGAGGAGACCGTGCGCTGGCCGGACCCCACTCCGGCGCAGTTGATGGCGCCGTGCAGCTCTGCCCACACGCCACCCGCCGTTTGTCATGGTTGTGGTGTTGTTGGTGCGGTGTGAGTGGGAGTGATACGTTTGAAGGCCTTCTTGGCATCGGCGATGACCTGGAGGACGGCCTCCTCACTGGTAATGTCAGCCTTACAGAAGATGGTCGAAGCTGGCCTCTTCGCGTTCAGCTCCGTGCACAGCTTCTGCCCCTCCTGCACTCCAACTTGGCAATGAATAAAAAAAGCGAGATGATAAAATAAAATAAAATAAATAAAATAACTCTTCGTTATTTTTTTGGTAAAAAACTCTTTTACTGCACTATTTTGATTTGTTAATCAAGAGGAGGGAGGTTACCTCGGTGTTGCGGTCCACCAGGACGACGTTGGCGCCCGCGTTGTGAAAAGCGCGTGCAGTCGCTTCGCCGAGACCAGAGGCACCTCCCGTCACCACAAAAGTGCGGCCCGCCACCAGCTCCTCACGTGACTCCATCTCTTCCTTCTCGGCGTGCCGTGGTTGGGATTTGTCGCCCAAAGTCTGTCAACCGACATAAATCAGCACATTCTTTAAGGGGCACCGCAGTTTTTTCATTGATGGTGGCGACGGAACGCGCAATTAATCTTTTTAAAGTAAGGGAACTAGCCTACCTAAATAAGCGACTTCACCCCGGTTGGTCGGTATTTCACTTTAGAGCTCACAAAGATGGCTTGCTCTCTCTTTGTCCTTGTCATCATCATTCTCATTGGCACTGCAAGCGCCAGCTGTGGTCTCCCACCCTGAACCTTCTCTATTATCAAATGAGAGGTCAAAAATGACTGGTGTTTTTGTGTGTGATCATTCCTTGTAGCAAAGGAAGTTAAATTTACTGATGGGCTAACAAAACCAGGTGGTGTGCTGGTTGTTGTTGTTGTTGTTTAGTTGAGATGAGATGGTGGTTTGGTGTTCAAAGCTTCTTCCACTGGGGTTGCTGAAGCATCCATTTCACCAGCACTTTTGGGTCTCTGCACTCTGATTTAATTTTCATTATGTAATTTCTGTGCTTAAACAAACATTTGTTCTCTTGCACCGATTTTGCTCACATTTTGATGTTGCCAATCCATTGCGTATGTGTATGTGGTCCACATTGGTTTTGTCATTGGGTGTTCTATGACTGGTTTGCTCAGTGACAATGATGATATAGATTGGAATTGATTTACCCCTGCTATAACTGACTCTCTTGCAAAATTGACTTCAGAAGACACCACTGACATGACCCCAGCACAAACAGTGCTAGATGCAGTAGAGCAACTTAACATGCCACTGATCTTGAACAAGTGATGATGCAGCAGACACTGCCTGGGCATGTTTGATGCTGCTGTTAAACAAGCTTGCAGGAAATGATATCTCAGGCTGCATCATGCCGATGGCTGAGGACAATTATGGATCACCAGCCACTTGTAAGCCAGATGTACTATGTCAACCACAAGTGTGTGTTGCATTCATGATGGCCTATGGTATATAAGAAAACAAGATGGTGAATTTCCAAAATGAGGAGCTGAGATCTTCTTGCTCAGGATCATTGTGATCCACCCAGTGTATATTCAGGAAAATGAGACAGTGAGTCTTTTTCTGTAGATGGCACCTGTCTCTTTTTCTGTAGATGGCACCTAGGAAGGTGTCCTAAACATGTTGCAGTGTTGTTGTGATGACTTTGGTGCTGGTGATGCAGTGATATCATTGTGAGGTTGTTGTGGTGGTGCTGTTGTGGTGCTGTTGGTGTGATGGTGGTGTGGTTGTGTGGAGTAGTGGTGTGAGGGCGAGGGAGACATATAGTGTGGAGGCGTGGTGATGTGTGGTGAAGAGTGGGCGTGAGGGGCTGAACGCCACAAACCCAGAAAGATTGGTGAGAAGTTGGAGGATGAGGACACAAAGGCAGCCCAACGAGATGGGGTCTTGTCTGGTACATCGCCTGGTGCCACTTCTTGAGCTGTGGTGCGTGAGAAGCGCCAGCTCCTTCAGCTCACCATCAGTCTTGTGCCTCATGCGTTTGGTGAGGAGACAGTGGGCCTCTCTGTCAACCACTAAGTAAGCACAACAGTCAAAGGAGACAAGAAAGCTGAAGGATGCAGATCTTGTTCTGGCAGATGTGTCACTGCAGCTCATCAATAGAGCTATGCTCCAGTGTTCTGGTACGCCCACCTTCTTCTTGTCACTCTTGCATGAAGTGACAGTAAGCAGAAGGGGGCGTCATGAAGCTCACCTCCTCCATCACCACCATAGACTTTCTTGCCAGCTGCTGCGTCAGCTGTTCAGCCCTTGCCTGGATGGCTTCATGATTCTGATGAACTGCCTGATGGAGGGCTGGGTTTGTATCTTCCCTCTTCCTTTTGAGCTTCTCCTCTATCAAAGGGAACTGAGGTCAGTCAGGCTGGTATTGATTGTCAAACGTGCTGCTGGTGTGCTGCAAAATACAAACAAATCAACCTGAAAAGGTCAGCTTGCTGTTCAATGATGCCCACAAATGAACATACCTGGCCCTCACTCACCAGGACATGTTGTTTCTTGGCATTGTTCTTTCGCTCACGTTCTTCCTTTTCCACCCGTTTTTCTTTCTCCTGCCTCTCCTGCTGTTCCTCCCACAGCTGGCGTCGTTCATCAAGGTGCTCTATGTCAAAAAAATCAAGTTAGATTTGATTGAATGAAAATTGGCAAACATGAATCAAATTTTAGTACTCTTGGTGTGATTCCCATAGCACATTGCCCATTCTGCCAGAAGGCAATGATGCTTATAGCCATCAGGGTGGGTTTTGGAGATGATTTTTGTCTCAAATTGAGGCATATGGCACTGTGGACAGTGGTCAGGAGTTTGACCACAGTCTGGGTGAGACCAACCCACAAAAAATGATGGTCCTCCACCACATCCTGGCTGTTTGACCCACCAAGATGGATCAAACTCAGGGTACGCTCCTTGATAGAGGGCCAAGAGCCCCTCAAAGGTTACACCTACCCTTGCTGCCATCAGAGGGATTAAAAAAAGCTAGAGGGAGAAAAACTTAGTTTTTTCCCATTTTTGTAATGCCCCACAAGACCATCAAGACCTCATTGGAGGCAAATCAAGCCCATCTCCATGCTGAGAAGAGGTACCTCCACTCTTGACACAACTACGATTTTTTATACAGATGGGATGTTATGTTTTACTTTGTTCAATTTCATAAAGGGATTGCTCTTGTCACTCTTCTCCAAGGAGATTCCCTGGCCAAACACTTTTTCAATGTCAAGCACAGCTTGATTCACTATTGGAAACAAAAACTGCTCAACCCAATGTTTCATCCAGGACTGTGGGGTGGCTTCCAGTACATTTTAAGGTTTTAATCTTTCTTTAGATTTGAGATTGATTTATGAACTCATTTTCACATATTAAATGTACAGGGGGTTGAAGTATGGTGACAATGCTGATGCCATTATAGGTTGTGTGCTTTGGGCAAATGTCCATTTGCACCTATAATTTGGCTCAGTACACCAATCTTCTAAACCAATTGATGCCAGGGGCCAACATGCAGTATTATCACAGGTGGATCTTCGCCCTGCCCTTGCATCCCCTTCACAAGCTGAAGTTTTGTGATGAAGCACATTTCACTACTCAGCATCTCCATCATGGTCAGCAGGTTGGCCCAAGTGGTGCACAGCTCTACACCACCTCCACAGAAGGGCTCAACACCAACTACTCACTCACCCTACTCCTCAACCTTACCAACAACACCAACCCTTTCTTCCTGCACCTTCACGCCAGTTCAAATTCAGAGTGGGACTTTTTCAAGTTTGTTGTCGCAGCAGTGGAGGAAGGCCAGCTTGTCAAGGGAGACTGGCTGATTGTGGACAATGCCAGTGTCCACTTCAGCCAGGAGACATGGGAACCTCTCACAACTCTTCTATCTGCTGCTGGCGTCCAGTATCTCTTCCTTCCAACCTACTCACCAGAGCTCAACCCCTGCAAACTGATCTTTGCAAACATGAAGAACTACATCCACAACAACCAGTTCCCACACTTCCACACCTATGAACTTATGCTCTTGGCGTTTGCCAACATCCCTTTCGCCCATGTGTGGCACACCTATGAGCACTGTGTGTTTATTAAAGATTGCATGTAAGCTGGTGGTGTAATATATTTTATGCAGAAAAAAATATTACCTTAATGGCTAAAGCAATGGTGCTACAGCACCACATAATGGTGACGCGTGGCGGCAGCCCAGTGGCGGCGGCAGCTCAGCAGGTGGCGCACTTGCATAAGCTGGGCAATATGGCCCAAGGGTCTACAGCTGCATGCCTGCTGATTTGACTGTTGATAACCGTTGGAAACTGTAGGCATCTCAAGAATTTTTCCAAACACTCAGTTAGGGATTACAATTTATCCCATACAAACAGCAATGAGGCAGTGAGTAAAGCAACTGTTAACTGCTCATCATCCTCTAACCTCCACTATTTTTGTGCAATTGGAGAAGAGGAAAGGAGAGAGAAAGCATGGAGGGAAGTAGATCATAGGTAGCTCAGTGTGCTCATAGTGGTGAGAAAGGTTGTAGAGGGACCAGTCCTGTTGGTGCCATGGGAACATGTAGAGTACTCCTCCATTGTAGCACTCCAGGTACTCTGCTGCAACTGTCAAACAAAAGACAGGATTAGGGCAGGCAACAATCAACCTTGGGATCTTCTTGTCAAGTGGGTGGTGGTTATGCTCATGGTAATGTTGGTTGGTGTGTCCAACTCTAATAATCAAATGTTTACAGTGTGCTTAGTGCCTGCCACAGTCACCCGATTTTGGCCTGAACAAGGGCTGTGGGGCTTGCATCAATGAGGCCTGACCCTGACAAATGAAATGTGGCCTCATTGACCTACAGGTACAAATGAAATTCATTGGGTGAGGTACAATAAAAAGCAATATTATACAATATAAAACTAAAGACCAGAGAAGACTTCTTGAGGGTTTGTGTGCACGACAGGGACATTGTGGGGGGGGGCAATGTCGCTCAAATGCCGGCGCCTCCAGTGACCTCGAGGCAGTGGCCGGTGATGTAGGAGGCGTGGGGCGAGGCCAGGAGGAGCACGCTGCCGGCGGCGTCGTCCACGTTGCCCGGCCGGGCCAGCGGCACCGTCTTGGCCACCGCGTCGGCAGACTTGGCGGCGCCTGTGTCACGACCACGAGCTCGAGTCAGTCACGCGCTCGCCGGCAAGCGATGGGCCCGCCCCAGCGCCTCTGGCTGCCGTACCGGGAATGCCGAGGGCGACCTTCTTGCCCTCGACCTCGATGAAGTTCTCCTGTCCCTTGGCGGCCGTGAGGCGCGTGTTGATCCAACCAAACGCTGGACCGATGGAGAGGCCACGGCCGAGTCAGTCACGCCGGTTGCCTTGGGTGTCGTGTGATGTGCGTCGCGCGTGTACCAACGGCGTTGCAGCGAATGTTGAAGGCGCCCCACTCCTTGGCGATGGTCTTGGTCAAGCCCAGGATGCCCGCTTTCTGTGACGGCATGGATGGGTCAGCGTCCAATTGGAGACGAGAGGGGGGGGCGCCACAGTGGCGAGAGAAGCGTACGGCGGTGGCGTAGTTGGCCTGGCCGGCGTTGCCGTGGAGGCCAGAGGTCGAAGACACCTGAGCCGAGGCACACAGACCACGCACGCACCAACAGGCGTGAGGTGAGCAGTGGCCGCTACTGGATGGCAGAGACGCCGCCGGAACGCACGTTGATGATGCTGCGAGGAGCGGCCTTGCCCGAGGTCTCGATCTCCTGCTTGGCGGCGTCGCGCATGTACGGCGCAGCGGCGCGGATCAGACGGAACGGCGCCGTGTTGTGGACCAGCAGCATGGCCTACACGATGATTAGTTGTGTGTGTGTGTGTGTGTGTGTGTGTGTGTGTGTGTGTGTGTGTGTGAGGTGAGGCAAAAGGTGCGTCAGCAACCACAGAGTGAGCGTGGCAGGTCGAGAGAAGAGCAGCCCACCTCCCACTGCTTGTCGGTCATCCTGTGTGCGATGCCGTCCCACGTGTAGCCGGCGTTGTTGACGAGGTGGTCGAGCCTGTTTTAAACAAAAAAAAGAAAGAAAAAGAGAAAAAGAGAAAAAGATTTAGTGCGTGTGAGTGGGCGTGCGTGCGTGTGCTAAAGGGACACATGCCTGCCGTAGGCGTCGATGGTGGCCTTGATGATGTGCTCGGGGAACTTGGGGTCGGTCACATCGCCTGCCACCGAGATGGCCTCTCCGCCCTTGGCCTTGATGTCGGCCGCCACCTTGTCCGACTTGGCTGTGGCACACATTTTACGGTAAATAAAAAATAGAAATGATTTAATATAAAATTAATAACAAACAAGAGTTTCTCTGTACCGGCGTCGAGATCGGTGACCACTACCTTGGCACCCTCGGCAGCGAACAGGTGCGCGGTGGCCTCGCCAATACCCTGTCCCGAGCCGGTCACAATCGCAACCTGCAAAGAAATCAATCATAAATAAAGAACAAAGAGTTACTTCAAATCAACGCGAACTACCGTACCTGGCCCTTTAGGAGACCGCCCTGGTTGGTGGCAGCGGTGCGGTGGAGATCGAGAAGCTCAGCGGCAGGGGGCGCGCTAGCCTCCACATGACGGGCGATGGCCATTACCCTCCTGCTCGCGGCAACTGCGCTCGAGTGTTCCATGTCGTGTTATGTGCGTGTGATATGGTTGGGGTTGAGTGCAAACGCGAGAGGATCGTTGGTGCCTCTCCTCTTCCCACGCTCCATTTTCCCGGACATTTTCATGGCCGTAGGAAAGGAAAAGGTGAAAGGAAAAAGAGAAAACCAAAAACATGTCCGGGAAACTGGCGCATTTTAGGTGAGCTGGCCAATCCGTGTCGGCCGTAGGCTCCCCGCCAACCACGCGCCGCCGACGCAGACTTAATCCTTTCCTCCTATCCAACAGTAACTGGCGCAACGCAGAATACAACAACCCCACAAGAGAGCTCTCTGCACCACGAGCGAACTATCCCCTGCTAAACAATGAGGCTTGGTTCGCAGCTCCTGATTGCCACTGTGGCCGTCGTCATTGTCTGTACCCTGCCGGCCGTCCAGGCCAAAGCCATCTACCGCGGCGTTGCCACCAACGCTTGGAGTGGCGGATGCGCCGACATCAATGCTCTCTCGCGCATGTCTTGGTACTATAACTGGGGCCTTCAACCCACCTCCAACGTTGCTTCGTGCAACCTCGGTTCTCGCTATGTCGAGTACGTGCCCATGGTTTGGGGCGCCGGATCAGTGCCCAACCTCGTCTCCAAGGTTCGCTCACAGTGTTATCAGCAAGATTAAAAGATGTTGCAATTTAAATCATTTTCGTATTTGTTTGTCTTCTCAGCTTCCAGCCAACACGAAGCATCTGCTGGGTTTCAACGAGCCCAACTTTGCCAGCCAAGCCAACCTCTCGCCGCAGGTCGGACTCCTTGTTGTTGACTCGTGTGTTGTTGATCACTTGAGCACAACGCTGACCGCGGCGAGCGTGCGTATGGGACAGGCTGCGGCTACCGAGTGGAAGAAGGTGATCGCCCAGTTGGACGCTGCTGGCCTCACCGGAAAGATCAAGCTCGGCACGCCCTCAGCCTCACCCGGCGGCAACATCGGACCCAAGGAGTGGTAGGTGCCTTCGGCGCGCATGTCGTTATTCAGGTTTACCACTGGTCAAGCATCAGACACTCACGCGCGCATGTCGTTATTCAGGTTTACCCAGTTCTTCGCCAATTGCACGGGCTGCCACTTTGACTTCCTGTGCTTCCACATCTACGACTGCAACGCGCCTTGGTTCGATGCCGGCGCCGTGAACTACTGGCTGAGCCAGGTCAAGGGCTTCGGCCTGCCCATCTGGCTCACCGAGTTCGACTGCCCGTCCAACTCGGGCAGCGTGACCGTAGACAACGAGCTCACCTGGATGCAGCGCGTACTGGGCTCGCTTGACAGTGACGCCCAGATCGAAAGGTTCAGTTCTTGCCCAAACCCAGACCAGCCTTTGTGATCGCAGTTACTGGGCCCACTGACTGAAACGGTTGCGTATGCATCTTTGTGGTGTGGTGTTGCGTGGTACCGCAGGTATGCGTGGTTCACGGCGAGGGCGACCAATGTGGGCACCGTACCTTCGCTGTTCAACTCGGCCGCTGGCAGTTTGACACAAGTGGGCGCCTACTACAACAGCAAGGGCGACAGCCTCACTCCGTAGACGAGACAGGCACAGAACATGCGTTGGAGGACGCACGACAGCATCTCTTCCGACCAGAAACAGCGAAAGCCTTTTTTATCTGTTTTTGTGATTGGCGCGGATGTGCAAAATGTCGAAATTTCGGGATTTGGCAGTCGCACCGTTTCGAGAAGAGGAAGAACTCTCCTACTACCCTTCTCTCCGGTCGTGTCGGGCCTCTCTATAAAATGGCTTACCTCTGGCCTTCTTTCTTCACTCAACAACCTCTGCCCGGCCCCCGACCCTCCACCCCACGGGATCTACAACCAACACACACCAAGTGATCCCTAAGCAGTGTCCATCAGCATGCGTGCCTCCTATCTCGTGAGCGCCTGCCTGCTTGCTCTCATGCTTGCCAGTGCCTCCGCCAGTACGTCTTGCCCACCTCCTTCTTCACGGCTTTTCGTTCTTTTGAAGCTGACTATGATGTGTCACCAGCCCTTGCCCCGCTGCACAAGGCCTTTGAGAACCAGAAGATCCAGAACGAGTACATTGTTGTGATGAAGCCCAACATGGTCCACGCCGAGTGTACGTTTTCACATCAGAACTGCACCACTCTTCCCTTGCTAACAAAATGACAACTCCACACAGTCAATGCCTACGTCGGCGACGTCAAGTCGATGTTCGCCAACCAGGTCAGCGGCGACATCCTTAACGCATGGAACGTGGGCAACTACTTCCGTGCCATGCACGTCAAGACTTCCCCCGAGTACGTCCGACGTTGTTAGGCCTTGGTTACCTTCGATGGTTCTGTTCTCACACCAGTACCCGCGCAGTGACATCCACTTCTTCCGCACTCACCCCGCCGTGGAGCTGATCGAGGAGAACCAGGTCATCACGCTCTCCAGCTACAAGACCGCCAACTGCCAGAAGCAGGACGGTGCCATCTGGGTATGTTTCCCTGCCACTCTCCCATTTTAACTGATCTACCTACTGACATGACTTGTTGCACGAGTGCAGAACCTGCAGAGGATCAACACGCACCACATCGCCGGCATGGACGGCGCTTACGCTTACAGCCAGGAAGCCCATGATGTTGATGCCTACATCATTGACACGTATGCACGACCTACCTCGGCTCTCGCCCCGCCGCAAAAACTTACCCACACATCTTGCGCAGTGGTATCTTGACCACCCACCAGGAGTTCCAGGGCCGCGCCATCTGGGGCACCAACTTCGCCGACAGCAAGGACACTGACTGCAACGGACACGGCACGCACGTCGCCGGCACCGTCGGTGGCCACACCGTTGGCATCGCCCGCGGCGTCACCCTGATCGCCGTCAAGGTGCTCGACTGCGGCGGTAGCGGCTCCACGGCCGGCGTCATCTCCGGCATCCAGTGGGCCGGCGAGAACGCCCGCAAGCGCGGACGCAAGTCGGTGGCCAACATGTCCCTGGGTGGCGGCTACTCGGCCTCCCTCAACCGCGCCGTGGCGGCCGTTGTCGACGCCGGCATGCCCTTCGCCGTTGCCGCCGGTAACGAGGACCAGAACGCGTGCAACACCAGCCCCGCCTCCGAGCCCAAGGCCATCACCGTGGGCGCCACCTACTTCAGCGGCAACTACACCCATGACACCAGGGCTTACTTCTCCAACTGGGGCTCCTGCGTGGACATCCTGGCGCCCGGCCAGTCGATCAAGTCGGCCTGGATCGGCTCCAACAGCGCCTACAACACCATCTCCGGCACCTCGATGGCCTCTCCCCACGTCTGCGGTGTGGCCGCCCTGGTGTACGGCGCCAACCCTACCTACTCGGCCGAGGGGGTCAAGACGCAGATCCTGACCGACTCCACCGCCGGCGTGATCGAGCTCGACTGCACCAAGAGCGGCTGCTCGAACACCCCCAACAAGATGCTCTACACCGCCCGGTGCTAGCCGCACTTGAGCCGAGAGCTGTTCTTTTGAACATTTCCCCCCTTGCATATTAAAACGACTGTTACCCTACTCTACGCTCGTTCTCTGGTCGTGAGGGTGGAACTAAGCTGAAGTAGAGCGTCCTCTTCGGGTCCGGTGGCCACCCGTGTTTAGTGCGCGGTGTTGGTTCCGATCACATACATAGAGCTTGCTTTCGAAAGCTGGAAAGGTCGTCACTGTAGGGTCAAGTAGCGCATGCCTTGGCCTTGTGCTTGTCCCCCTCCATGATCCACACCACTGACCACTTCACACTTGCAGAGATGATCGCGGCGGCCTCTCCTTCTTCTTGCTTCACCCTGATCTTGCAATGATGAGTGGACAGGAGGTGTGGGTTCCAGGTAGCGCCCCCCCAAACAGCCGTGTCGTGTTACATGCGAGACACGCTGATAGTTCGGAAAAGGACAGTAAAAATCGGGACGGTTATTGTAGAAGGTGCTCTGCACTTCCACAATTCCAAAACGATCCCAAACCTAAACCCTAATCCTGACGTAAACCAACACCCTAATCACTTCCCTATGTGCATTGATCCCTGATCGTTCTGCTGTTCTCTTTTGTGCCTCCGATTTTTAACTCGCCCATTCCCGAGTTTTGATAATTTTGTGTTACATGCGACATGTGCCTCAGACAAATTTGTCGACACTGACGGCGTGTTTCGCGGACAGTCGACAGAAGGCCCTTCCAAGAACAAACTTCGAGCAGAAGCAAAGGTAGCTGCAGAAGTACAGACAGGGTACGCCTACATGAGTGAGGCCACCACGGACATCATCTTCATTATCTGATATCGCACACAACATGACCAGCGTGGCCACTGCCTTCCCGCCCCGAGAGCAAACAATCGGAGACGCCGCTAGCGCGAGCGCTCTTACCTCGGCCGTAGTCGACGGCGATGAAGCGCGCGTGCAGGCACTCATCATTCGTATAGTCCTCCTGCAAACTCTTTCCTCTGCTTACACAACCTTCTACTGGCTACGCTTGCACATGTGTTAGTTAAACTGTGCTCACTGGCCCGTGTGCACCAACAGAGGGCTGCGATGTGAACGGGACCGATGACATGGGCCTGTGGCCTCTGCTCGCCGCGGTCAAGTGCCTCAACCTATCCATGGCCCGCTTGCTCATCGACCACGGCGCCTGCCCCAAGAAGAAGGGCAAGAGGACCGAATTGCACGCCTTGGCCGAAACGCAGAAGGGTCCCTTTCCTACGGTACCGCCCACGCCACATCCCCGCCATCCAGCAGTGAGTGCTGGCCACTCACCTCGTGACGCAGCCGCCCGCGACCGTGGGAGCGAGGTGGGCTAACGCCATCCAAGGCTGGGCCATGCCTTCACCCTCCGTCAGGCTCTGGCAGCTGGTCATGTCCGCTGGCGCCAGTCCCGTAGCGTACGGCCCATATCCCAAATGGCTCTGGTCGTTTGAAAGCCAAGCCAAGCCCTGGCCTGACCTCGACTCTCCGCATCGACGCAGTTCTGACCGGCAGGGGGTTACGCCGTTCCACTTGGCCTGCGCTCGAGGCAACTGGCCAGTGGTCCAGTTTTTGCTGCAAGGTGAGTGCATGGCCGTAGGTGAGGGGCTCGATGCGGACGTCCACTGATCGAAGGGGTTTGTCACTCCGCAGGAAAGCACGTGGGCGAGCACATCAACAAAGCAGACAAGCACGGGGAGACCCCTCTGCACTACGCCGCTCGCTACGGTCACGCGGCCGTGGTGTCGCTCCTCCTGGCCAGCCGCGCCGACACCCGAGTATTTGGCAATCAGGGCGATGCCGCAGAGGTTCGTCTCTGCGTTCTCTTGCCTGCCGCTGTGATGACTGACTCACCATGGTCGGCTCTCTGTTCGCACGCAGACGGCAAGACTGGGCGGTCACGTGGCGGTGGCCGAGTTGATCGAGAGCTGGAGCTACCGCGCGTGTCCCATCCTGTTCATGCCCTATGACGTTCTGCTTCACGTCATGGTGCTGCTCGAGCCGCACGACTTGTGCTCCGTGGCCCAGGCGTGTTCGGTAGGCAACCGCAACGCTACTCATTCACGTGCGCGCGTGCGTGCCTGACTTACTCTCGCGCTTGCCGCAATGGGCCAGGCGCTGAACGAGGTGAGCAGCGACGATCACCTGTGGCGCCGCTTCTGCGGCGCCGCCGGTAGCAGCAGCAGCTCATCGGCGGGGCGGTGTAAGTCGCAGTACATGAGCTGGCTGCAGCCGCGACTCAAGCGCTATGCAACGAACAAAGGTGCGTACAACATGTCTCGATATCGAGGCAGCTTCAGTTGGAGCAGAACATGGACCCTAAAGCCAATCGGGTCTAACTGTAATCGCCTCTCATGCTCTCTGGATTTTCGTTAACAGGGCGAGGGCCCGCAGCTGGCATTCCCAGAGCGCCAACGCCGGCGTCTGCGGACTACGACCACCTGTTCAAGTTCAACGTCATCGGCGACTCAGGTAATATACGCGCGCGCGCGCGCGCCACACACAGACACAGACACACACACACACAGACACACACACACACACACACACACACACACACACACACACACACACACACACACATTCACACACACAATCTCACGCGTGCTGCGCATCAGGCGTGGGCAAGTCGGCGATCCACACCCGGTTCATTCGCGACGAGTTCAACAACCCCTACACCAGCACCATCGGCGTCGAGTTCGGCATTCGGTTGATCGAAGTGGCCGGACAGCGTGTGAAGCTGCAAGGTTGGCATCTCGCCCTTTTCTTCTTTGTCCATTCATCGATCTTCTGCTTTCGTCGGTTTGTGGCTCATGGCTCTCCCTGTCGCTGTGCACTCAGTGTGGGACACGGCCGGGCAGGAGCGCTTCCGCAGCATCTCGCGGGCCTACTACCGCGGGGCGCGAGGCGTGCTGATGGTCTACGACGTCACCCTACGCGACACGTTGACCAACTGCAAGCGCTGGCTCAACGAGATTAAGCAACAGTTGCCCGATGGCGAAGCCATGATGCCCTTCATCCTGGGTGAGCCTAGCCATCTTTGCGTTGTGCGTGTGCATCGCATGTGGGCGTTTGTCGAGAGAGGCTGACGGGCACTCGCATCATCTCCACAGTGGGGGCAAAGAGCGACCTGGAGTCGCGGAGGCAGGTGTCCCCCGAGGAAGGCCAGGCGATGGCCGACGAGCTGGGCGCTGTCCACTGGACCGAGGTCTGCAGCCGCACCGGGGAAAATGGTATGTAATCGACACCACACTATCGCCACCGTGGCCACGAACTGCAAACGCCAATCAGAAAGGCTCACAATCTGCTTGCTCTTGTTCATCCACACAAGTGACCGAAACCTTCTTCCGCTTGGCCGAGGTGGCGCTGTTGGGCGTAGACCCGTTCGTCCGTTCGTGCGACGGCTTCCACGTCCCCCGTGAGGAGCTCCTGGCGCAGCTCTACGCCGAGTCCAGCGTCGGGCGCCAGGCCCTCCTCCAGAAGAAGGACGCCCAGGCTGCCAAATGCATTCTCCAATAAGAAACTTTTGTAATTATACTCATTTTTTGATTGGTAGATCTATAAACCCCTCCAAACCTTCCATTCGTCAACGCCGGTCGCACTCGGGGCGGCAGCGACGGGCCTCGGGTTGGGGCTGGCCGGCCTGTGGGTAGTCCCCGCGCTCGTCGGGCAGCAGGCCCTGGCCGTCGGCGTACCGGACGCCGGCCGCGGTGACGACCGGGTAGCAGCCGTGGCCGTCGGGATAGTAGAACTGGGACAACAAACGGCGCGGGCAGCACCCGTTGGCGTCAGGCCACTCGCCGTTGGCGCAGCGGCCCGAGGTGGTGGTCGGCGGCTGGTCTCGGGGCGTGGTCGTCCGGTCCTCCCGAGGCCTGGCGGTGGTACAGGACTGCCCGTTCTCTTCGGGCTCTTCGTTGGAGGTCTTCTTGGTGACCTTCCAGCATTTCCAGAAGCACTCTGCCTCGCTCTCGTCGTAATCTCCGTCTTGTTCGGTGTAGCCGCAGCCGTCGCCCTCACCGTGGCGTTGGTCGGCAGTCCGCATGGCTGGAGTGTGTCCAGGACGCCGATCAGCAAGGGAGAGGAATGTAGCGACACAAACGTCTATGTACCGTTAGCGCAGGCAGCATTCGCTAGACAGAGACAGCCCAGCACGAAGAGGTAGAAGTAGACGGTGTTCATGGCTGTTGGTTGTGCAGAGTGCGGAGGTTCTGGCCGCCTCTGCTTTGTATTGTGGAGGTGGTAGCTTCAGTGTCCTTTTTCTGACGGCAAGAGGTGATGAGAACAGTTTTAGTGTTTGTGCCGCTCATGTGTACAGGTACACCACCTCACCTGTGGAGGAACAGCTGACCTTTCCTCCTCTCTCCACCTCCGTGAGATGAAGCACAAGAAAACCAGAAATTCTTTATTTTTAAATTGCAGGCTAAAATGGCGCGCTGGCTGCACTCCCCGCCCGGAGGCCCTATGCGCACCTGGAGCCCCTCCGGTATGGCATTAGCTGCAGAAGGAGACTTCTTCATATCAAAAATCAATCAAATTAGTAATATTGATATTTTTCTATTTAATCTGATGAAACTGAAACTGAATCCACTTCATTCGAAGCACAGCTTCTCTGCCGACACTGTGGCAGCGAGTGCCGCGTGTTGGTGCGGCGCCGGCCAGCCTCCGCCGCTTCAGCCGAAGCGAGCGTCGCTTCACCACCACGACCCGGTGCGGAACCTTTTGAGCATGTGGCGCGTTGACAAAATCACCGCTCATGACGCCAACGCCGTGTGTGCTTCCTCGGATGCAGCACGCCTTCTGCCCTCGACTCGCCACGGCCGTGGAAGTTTGTCCTCTTCAGCGACCTGCACGTGAGCGCGGCCACCATCGACCGATGCATCACCACGTTGGGCCTCGTCCGCGACCTCTCCCGCACGGAGAGCGCTCCGGTGGTGTTCCTGGGCGACTTCTGGCATCACCGCCACTCGCTCCAGGTCCGCCACGTAGACCGGTTCGCATTCCTCTTCCCTTTCACTTCAGCCACTTGCAGGTCGCGGCTGCGCTCACCCAAACTGTGTGTGTGTGTGTGTGTGTGTGTGTGTGTGTGTGTGTGTGTGTGTGTGTGTGTGTGTGTGTTGTGTGTGTTATGTGCGCGCGCGGGTGTGTTGTCCAGTTTGCTTCAAGAATTTCAACAGTGGAACGACCAAGGCGTGCAAGCCACGTTCATCCCCGGCAATCACGATCAGGTTCGCTCTTGAATTATTCGTATTTATTTTATAATACTACTACTACTAATAATAATACTAATTCTGGCTGAGTGACAGGTGAGCATGGATGGACTCGTGCACGGGATAAGCATGTTTGGCCTCTTCCCCAACATCTCCATCGCGACCCGACCCATCTACGACTCCACCAACCGCCTCGCCTTCCTTCCCTGGTACCTGGCGCTCAGCCCGACGACGCTCAAGTGATCTCACTCACCCCGCCCACACCAACGATGCAGGCGCGAGGATTCGGTGGAGCAACAGAGGCAATTTGCCCACGTTCATGAGCTCGAGCAGCAGAAGTCGTCCAACAGCGGCGAACAACCACCAGGTAAGGGCGAGCCTCACCTTTTTTGATATTTTATTTTCTAATTAATTATAATAAATTCCATAACGCGTGTAATCGTCGGCATGCCACAGGATGGACCATTTTCGCGCATGCCGAGGTGGGCGGCGCCGTTGCGAACGGCGGTCACATCGCCTCTGGGCGAATCTCCAGGTAGGGTTCTACGTTGTGTTGTTGTCCTCGTCCTTTCCGCGCCATTGATCGCGGGAGACAGGCCGCAAATCGAACAGGTGGCCAGGGCGTGCTACGTGGGCCACTACCACAAGCGGCAGCTGATTGGTACTACCCTTTCCCCATCGATTCATTCCTCTCGCGTAGACGTGATTTACTGTCTATTTACTGTCGACACTCCACAGGGGATAGGATATGGTATGTGGGCAGCCCGTTCGAGCAGAACTTTGGCGAAATGAACGAGGTAAGCCACCCCCTCCCTCAAACAAACGCTACGGCGTCGACGAATTGATGACGTGGACTGATTGGACTGGCTCTATATGCGACTCAGCCGCATGGCGCTGCGATCGTCACGTCGGAGAGCATCATCCCGCGCTTCGTCAACTTTGACCAGATGCCCAAACACTGGAAGTTTGCGTTCCCGGCCGACTTCCAGTTTGGCGGCCAACAAACGCACGCCCTCCTCTCTCTTTCTCTTTCGCTGATCGCCTCATTTCAATTTGGTGGACCACACGCGCGCTCAAATCAAATGGCTTCTTTGGTTTGGCCAGTGGCACCGAGGCCTCAACGATGGAGCGACCGGGATCGGCGTCGGTCGTGCGCCCATTTGAACTTGTGCGGCCGCACGACATTGTAGAGGTTCGACTCTGTTCATTCTGTACAACTCATGACTTGACATTCAATTCACAACACACACACACACACACACACACACACACACACACACACACACACACACACACACACACACAGGTTAGTAGTTCGCACGAGGAGATGCGCACCGAGGCGTTCGAAAGGGCGATGGCGCAGTTGATGGAGAAGGAAGTGCTCCTTCGCCGCATCGTGAAACGTAAGGTCGAGGGAGGCGCGCCGCTGCTCGATCGGAGCATGGGCGCCGGCGCCAGCGAGGCGCCTGGCGTCAGCGGCGACGCGACTGGAGGTGCGCGCTTGTGCCATGCGCCCAACACCACGTGATTTCGATTCACGTTATGATATTCTGAAATCGTTTGGGAAACGTTTTATGTACGTTTTGTGTAGTCGCGGCCAGCGAGGGCTACTCGTCGCAGATGCTCGATCACTTTGTGCAGGAGTACATCGACATCGCCCAGAAAGAAGGTTCGCGTACTAGGTCGACGACTTGTGTCTGTCTTTCTGTCAACCTGTGGCTGACTCTGCGCTGTGGCGTCGTGTCCAGGGGACCATCATCTCAACCGCTCGTCGTTGGTTGACTTTGCCCGGACGGCGCTCTCCGAAGTCGCCCACCAACCCAACACGATCCGACCAATCGGCAAGATGGTCTCATTCAAAAGGTGGCCTCCCCCCTCTTCGTTTTTCGCTTTCGTTTTCAGTATTGTGACTGACGCCGCCAACATGCGGCAGCCTGTCGGTCGAGGATTTCTGTGCGATCAAAGGCAGGACCGACCTCGATTTCACGACGACCGGTGCGTAAACATACGTGTGCCGTGTGCACTCATGATGACGATGGGAAATTGTGGCGTGCTGACGTCTGTCCCGTGATGTGATGTGATGCCCCACCCCCGCGAACAGGCATGGCGTTGCTTCGAGGTCCGATGGGCGTGGGCAAGACCTCGTTGGGAGACGCGCTCACCTGGTGCCTCTACGGCAGCACGACCCCGCGCAAGCCCGGTATCTAATACTCGAGCCGACGCATGTCTACTCGTAGGCTCACCCACTCGCGTTTCCCCCCCCCAAACACATATCGCCAGGCACCGCTGCGGCCTCGCTGCGAGGGGACGAGGTCATCCACGACGAGGCCAAGGAAGTGTCGGTCACGCTTCACCTAGAGGTATGTGTAATTTCATTTCATTTTTGTTCTACATTTCCAAAAGATCAAAATCTATTATTTATTCTTCAAAACGTGCTTAATTGTTTAATAAATTGTGAATTTCCTTTCAGTGGTGGCTCACTCGGCTGTTGTATGTCCATCATGGCTAGGTGGACGGCAAGCCGATCACGGTATCGCGGTCCAAGAGGAAGGGCGCCGGCGCCAAGGTGAAAATCGAGGGCATCGAGGTGAGATCACTGCGTCGCTCTCATTCTGTTTGTGTACATTGCGTTTGCGCGTTCTGTGTTGGTATCGACGTGCTGAAACGGGCTTGGTGGTGGTGGCAGGAACCGGAGGGCGTGCGTGACCAGCAAACGCTGGTGAACAACATCGTGGGGCTCGACTTTGACATGTGGCGCATGTGCGTGTACCTGGGCCAAGGGGCCGTGTCCAACTTCGTGACCGACGCCGACAAGCGGCGGAAGGAACTCCTGGCACGGACGCTCAACCTGGGTAATCCATTTTCTGTGTCGACGCTTGCAGTAGTCGAGTAGTGGTTGGTTTGCCTCATCGTTACGCTCGCCAGGCGCGTGCTCGCTCGCGCAGAAGACGGCCAAGGACCAGAAGAAGAAGCTCGAATCGGAGATGGAGAAGACCAAGATCGAGCTGGCCAAGGCCGTTTCGGCTCACGACACCTGGACCAAGGTTATTCATTTTTTACATTTTATTTATAAAATATTTCTTTTTTTCATTATTATTATTGTTATTGGTTTTTAAACAAAGCTTGTTGTCGAATGGGTGCAGATCGATTACGACGAGCAGTCACGGGCGTGGGCAGAGGAGACCAGGAAGGCCGTCGAATTGGCCGAGGCCAAGGCCGCAGAGCTCCAGCAGCAGCTGGACAACGTCAAAACGTACGCGCGCTTCTGTCGCGCATTCACTGGATGCGGACAAGCTGACCACAGCGCATCTGAGCGACACACAGGATGGAGGGGAAGGAGGAAAAGGACTGGATGGACAAGAAGCTGAGCGTGCAGGCGGCCATCAACCAGAAGAGCAAAGCCATCAACGACGCCTCCGCCAAGCATCAGGCCGCCATTAGCCTTCTGTCCAAACGGTATTCTTCTTGATTTGTCGATTTTTTCATTATATTTTTTCATTATATATATAATCCGTATTTATAACGTGTTTTCATTTATTATTGTTTCATTGTAAAAAATTAACCATTTTACCCTCTACCAGGGTGGGGCAGCTTCAAGCCGAGCAGCTGGCTTCCGAACGAGAGAAGAAGAAGATGGAGGAAGAGATCCACCGAAGGCATTCCCACGCGCCCTCATCGACCCAGGTCTCCTCCTCCTCCATGTCTTTCATGCACGCATACGACCGTCATTTGCACTCACACCCCACCCAACATTAATGTGTCGACAAAATGGCCGAACACAGCAGGAGAGCACGGCGGTCGCGGACACGTGCAACACGTGCGGGCAGCCCATCTCGGCGGAGATCAAGGACAGGCTGGTGGCCGACCTGCGCCACAGGGTGGCCGAGCGGGCCGCCCTCGTCGCGCGCCTGGTCGACGACCTCGGGGCCCTCGACGCCGAGATGGCGGCCGAGAAGCGGGCCCACGCCGAGCAACGGCAGGCCGCCCAGAGTGACCTCGACGAGCTGCACCGACAGGCGACCGAGTGCGCCGAGAAGCTGACCGTCGCGGCCAACATGCGCAACAACCGCAGAAACGTCGAGCGGGCCCTGAGCGAGGCCGCCGCCCAGGCCACGAAGCTGAAAGCGGGTATGCGCGCCAGCCTCACCCCGCCTCGCGGTGGGGGCCCTGCTGACGTCACGCACACAGCGAAAAATCCATTCGAGGAGCAAAAGGCCCAGAAGGACACGAAAGTGCGCGCGCTGCAGCAGGCCATGGAGCGAATTAAGGTGGCTTTGCCTGCTTTGCCCCCCCCCCCACTTGGCTGGTCTCTGGTCCAGAGACTGACTTGTGGTGCGCGGCAGTCGACGATGGACACCACCGAACGAAGCCTGCGCGTAGCCGAATTCTGGGACACTGGGTCCGAGACCTCTGCGCTCCCCTTTGTGCTCGCCTGCACCCGTCCAAGTAGCGCTCACACACACACACACACACACACACACACACACACACACACACACACACACACACAATAGATTCGGGCCCAAGGGCATTCCAGTCACGGCCCTCAGCGCTGTCCTCCATGAGCTCGAGGACTACGCCAATCAGTGCGTGATGATCAGCGCTCTGCTGCTGCGTGGCGACCAATGGCTGATTTTTGTATTTATGTGTTGTGGGGGGGGCGCAGCTTCATGTCGATTCTGTTGCAGGGCAAGATCAACTGCACGCTGTCGATGGAGGGGGACGACCTCCAGATCGATTTCCACGAGTTTGATCAGGTGAGCGGGAAGCTTCGTTCGCGCTCCTTCACCCAACTCTCCGGCGGCCAGCGACGCTGCGCCGAGCTGGCCTTCTCCCCCGTACGACTCCCCCCCCCCCTTTCTCTTCTCTTTTCTATCGCTCTTCGTTCTTTCTTGCTTACGACGTGCGACGGTTTGGGGGGGGACAGTTCGCGTTGAGCGAGATGGTGTTCAACCGAAGCGGCGTGCGCATACCCTTCTTGATCGTCGACGAGATGACCACCCACCTCGACCCAGCTACCAAGCCGCTGGTGTGCGAGGTGCTGCGACGGCTGGGCAAGGAGACGGTGCTGGTGATCGACCACGACCCCTCCGTGCAGGGCGAGTTCGACCGCATCCTCGACCTCGCGCGCGACCCCGACACCGGCCGACTTCTCATCGCCCCCGACGAGTCGGCCGACCGCCAACAACGACAGCAACACTTGGCCGACTCCACCGACGAGGCTCTCGCCGCCGTTGCCCTCTGAGAAGGGGTAGTGACCTTGGCACACTCTGTGTGTGGTTAACAAAGGCGTGGTGCACCTTTTTTGCGTCTAAGTGTGTTACTTGCCCGAGCGAGTCGGGTTGGCCGCGGTGGCAGCGAATAGGCGCCCTTCCCGAAAATGACCGAGTAGCGAACTTCTGGCCCCGCAGAAGACCCAGGAATCGGGAAAGGCGCTGCGGGCCAACGCCACTTCTTGGGCGCCAGTTAGTGGAAACTCAGTTCTCATGCGCAGCTGAACCGCGAGGGGAGAGAGAGAAGCGTCTCCTCAATCGATTGCGGTTAATCGATTTTGGCACAAATCTACGAGAGGAGAGATGTTTCGTGAATCGAAAGACGACGAAAAGATGATCCATCTGGAGCCGTGGTCCACCACCCAACACCACGAGAATACGATGACCATCTCGGCGCTTGGGTGGGTGAAGATCGGCCTGTGCCGAAGGCCGCTCGTGCTCCTCGGCGTGGGCCTCAACCTGCTCGAGCTCATGCTGACCGTTCTCTTCCTGGGCGTCCACGGCGTCTACATCTATTCGTCCTACCGCCGCTCCGACACCAAACACTTTGCCGAGAGCTTGGGCGAGCTCGTGCACTGGTGCGTCACCACGTTGCCTCCCTGCGAGGTTGACCTAAACCTTTAATATTTACGTATTTTTTGATATCTCTACAACAGGGACCTGGCGTTGTCGCTGCTGTTCGTGACGCGCAACTCGATCTGGCAGGCCGTCTTCTCGTGCAGCTTTGAGCGCGCCGTCGCCTACCATCGCTGGCTCGCCAACACCGTATAACCCCTCCACTCCGTTTTCTTATTTCTTATTGTCATTTTAATAATTAGAAAAATCATTTAGATATATATCGCTTTTCGTTCATTGGCCAGGCGATTGTCGTGGCGTGCGCGCACGGCGTCATCTTCCACGCGACCTGGATCGAGGAGGGCCGGGAACAGTGGTTGGACCAGGCGCTGAGGGAGACCGAGAACCTGTTTGGCGAGATGGCCCTGGCATGCTACCTCATCATCGCCGTCATGTCCCTGCCCTGGGCGCGCCGGAAGATCTTCGAGCTGTTCCGCTGGGCCCACATCGTCTTCGTCCCGCTCTTCATCGTCTTTGTCGTTCTGCATCACGGCGGCGGAGGTTCACTCGACCTCTTTGCTACACCAACAACGTGTTCTGATTGGCCCACTAATTGAATGGTCGTGCAGGATTCCTGTTGAAGGCGTCGCTCAGCCTACTCTTATACGGCGCCGATCTGATCTACCGCCTATACTCGATACTCATCTCGCCCAAGTCCCGAGCTGCCGTCGTCTCGGCCCACAAAGTGTGCCCTGACGTCGTCAAGTACATCCCACCCGCTCGAATCTCTCTTGCACACATCACACATCACACACACACACACACACACACACACACACACACACACACACACACACACACACACACACACACAAACGCCACCTTTGTCTGATAATGCATCGGCCAACCCGTGCAGGCTGACGATCAAGGTGGAAGGCGGTGGGTTCAACTACAAGGCTGGTCAGTACGTGTTCCTGACGGTGCCGGCGGTGGCCCGATTTGAGGCCCACCCGTTCAGCATCTCGTCGGTGGGAGGTGAGCTCACCCCGAAAGGTGACGACGGCGAGTTCACAGTGCACGTCAAGTCGACCGGTACCCGAGCACACGCACTACACCACCACCACCACCGCCACCGCCACCGCCACCGCCACCACACAGTTGACACGCTGCGCGTGCATTGTACTAAGAGCCAAGTGTCATGTGGGGGGGAGCAGGTAACTTCACACATCGCTTGCTTCGCTGCGTAGAGATGCGGCCGGGCGCGCTCACCTCGGCCCGAGTGGAAGGCCCCTACGGCGCGCTCTCGGTCAACCCGTTTGCTTATCGACGAGTGCGCATTCCACGCATACCCAAGCGTTGCACCTCGCTGGACTGGGGCTGACAGCATCACCTTTTTCTCAGGTGGTGTTTGTGGCGGGCGGGATCGGGATCACGCCCATGCTGGCCGTCATGAGGCACATGCACGACAGTGGCGCGCCGATGACCGAGAAGGTCAGCCTGCACTGGGTGGTGCCCCATCTGTCCCTCTACCACGCCTTCGCCCAAGGTGCGCTACACTTGCGCATTCCATGCATTCCATCCAACCACTACCGAAGCTGATGTGTGCGTTGGTGCGCAGATGTGCACAAAATGAGTTCAGGCGGCGATGTGTTCGAGTCACACGTGTATGTTACACGCCACGAACACCAGGCCGGCGACGCGTCGCTGGACACGGGTGGCCAGGGCAACTTCGAGTTGCACCTGGGGCAGGGGAGGCCCGACCTCGCGCGCATCATCGCCGACGAGGTCGAACGGGCCAGTCCGGATCGTGTGGCAGTGCTCGTGTGCGGGCCCGATTCCATGCGTGCGCAGGTCCTTCGGGCCGGTGGGCGACACAACTCGGTCGATCTTCACAGCGAAACCTTCGAGCTATGACCGTACATAACTGCCAAGCAAAAAGAGAAAAGTGATAAAATAGAAGAATAATCTTTGGCGCGAAATTGAAAAAACGCCCAAAAATAAAAAACGCTGAAAGCGTGTTGGGGACTTGCACGCTCACCGCGATCACCCGGAAAGAGAGCGACAGCCGAGCCAGCTTCTTTGTCTAGGCGTGAAGGTACTTTGCCATCGATTGCCAAGAAGGGTTTTATTTAATACGCATATTTTTTGCATCTTTTCGAATGTTGAGCTAATTTCAATCGATGCCTTTGACTTTACAAGTTTCT
>JANDJZ010000355.1:0-46701 GCA_027943245.1 Acanthamoeba sp. SK_2022b
TGGAGAATGGAGAATGGAGAACAGGGAGGTGAGGGCTGCGCTGCATGAAGGCACGGAGAAGAGAGGACTGGAGGGGGGGAGGGGGGCATACCCAGGTGAACCTCTACGAGAAGGAGGCACACGCGCAGGGCGAGGTCCTCATCGAGGGCCTCGATATTGCGATAGAGCCCGCCTTCCAAGATCTCTAGTGAGGCCGAGTAGCGCCGCAAATGGTAGAACAGAACGGCCTGATTGTAGCTCAGCGTGGCAAGACCCAGCCCGCCGGCCGCATCTTCGGCTCCAGCAGGGCCCCCAGGCGCTTGCTCTGCGGCAGCGTTGGCCGCGGTGGCCAGCGCGCCCAGCGCATCGACCAAGCGCTTAATTTCCACGCAGCCCCCTCGGTAGAAGGCAGCCACGGCCATATTATGCTGTACGCGGGCCTCGCCACGCAGTCGCTGGGGAACCTTCTGAAGGGCCTCAACAGCTCGATCAAAGTCGCGATTGGCGAAGTGGGCGAAGGCTGCTGCCTCTGGCCCTCCACTGGATGTTGTCATATTCGAATTAATTTTCTGAATTTCTCGTTCGCCGAGGATGTTGGTGTAATTTCTCAGTCGCGAATGGCAAAATCAATGCGCAAGGGGCCTCGCAGGTCCTAACGTTCGTCTTGGTCGCCCCACGATCTTGCCAGCTGGTAATTCTGGAAAATGTTTTTCTTTTCATTTTCCCATTCGCTGGTTCGCATGCCGAAGATTCCATCTTGCTAAGCTCCGGTTGACAAGGAAGAAATTTCATCGTATCCTAAGACAAACCAATCACGGTCGACATCAGTTGGTCGCGGTTAGCCGAACGGAGCACGGACACACGGCGAAGGCGATTTTCAGCACCCCGCCCTTTCCCGCCAGCCTAATTGCCCTTCGCTGTCCCCCTCCCCCCCGTGTGCCCTTTTTACCCCCGTGGTCGCTTCGCCTTTCTCACAACTCCAGCCCTCTTCCTCAAGAGACACACCTCCCCTATTCGAATTTATTCTCTCAACAACAACACAATGGCGATGCAAGCGATTAAGTGCGTGGTGGTCGGCGACGGTGCCGTCGGTAAGACCTGCCTTCTGATTTCGTACACCACCAACGCCTTCCCGGGCGAGTACATCCCTACGGTCTTCGATAATTACTCGGCCAATGTCATGGTCGATAACAAGGCCATCAACTTGGGCCTCTGGGATACGGCCGGTCAGGAGGATTACGATCGTCTCCGCCCGCTGTCCTACCCCCAGACCGACGTCTTCCTCATCTGCTTCTCCGTCGTGTCGCCTCCCTCGTACGAGAATGCCCGCAACAAGTGGAATCCCGAGATCATGCACCACTGCCCGACCACCCCCAAGCTGCTCGTCGGTACCAAGACCGATTTGAGGAACGACGCCGACACCATGGCTCGCCTCGCCGATAAGAAGATGCAGCCCATCCAGCAGGATCAGGGCGACAAGCTCGCCAAGGAGATCGGTGCCGTCAAGTACCTCGAGTGCTCCGCCCTCACCCAGCAGGGTCTCAAGAACGTCTTCGACGAGGCCATTCGCGTCGTCCTCAACCCGCCCTCGCCTGCCAAGAAGGAGAAGAAGGGCAAGTGCTCTCTCTTCTAATTTCTCTCTACTTGTACTCTATTCCTCCATCCTCCATCCCACCCGATTCCTCGTCATCTCCGAGCAGGGTTTTTTTTACACATTATTTTGGCGCCTGCTCTGCTGTACGGCATGTTCCTTCTCACAACAACGCATCCTCTTCGACCTCTACATCTGTAATATATGAGAGCCCTTCACCATCATTGCGCCTCAATCAAGGGATTAAAAAAGCAGTTTTCCCTCACGCGCAGCGAGTTGTTGTTGCGTGGTGTGCGTGACGGGTAGAGCGGGTAGAGTCTGGCCCGCTCGGCGAGTGCGCAAGTTGCAATGCGGTTGTCGCGTTGAGTGGATGAAGGACTGAGCCGGATCGGCCTGAAACAAGGGGCATCGCATAACCTCTGGCACATCGTGCAACCTGGTGAACCAAGAACAACCTCTTCAATCGAGAGCGCCTACTTCGAGTCGACCGTCGTTGGCGTCCTGATCGTAGTGCTATTGAGCGTTTTGTGCAAGGCGGACATGTCATGCGCAGGGTGGGGTTGCGCGTGTCATCAGTGAGCAGCGGCGGCTGCTGCAAGTTTGCGCTCCTGCCTTTGGCGGCGCTTGAACTCCTCGCGCTTCCCCTGGCGGGCCTCCCACTTCTGCCGCCTCTTCTGTTCGCGGTCTCCCCCGACACCTGCCTTGCCGTTGCTGCCACTGCTGCTTGCCTCGCGCGCCGTGGCGGCGTGCACGGCCGTCTTGCCCTTCTGGTTCGCCCGGGCCTCGACAGCCGGACGAGCTCCCTCGCGGCTGTTGGTGCCGCCACTGGGCGCACGGCTCGCGCTCTTCTCGCTGAAGAGACCGCCCAGGCCACCCTCCTCCTCCTCCTCCTCATCTACACCATTGTCATTGTCCTCTCCGCTCTCGTTGTCGTAGCGACTGTACGCAGACGAGTTGCTGTGGCCGTAGCCAGTGTCGGCGGCGTTCGCGTGGTGAGAATCGATGCTGTCGCTGTAGGTGGGCGCGCAGTAGCTGTCGTCGAAGGAGTGTCCCCGGCCAAGCCCGTCGCCGCCCGCGGTCTCGATGGGGAACGACTGCGAGGCGTCGTAAAACGACGTGGGGCACGGCGAGAAGTCGCGCAGGTCGGAGATGCCGTACGACACGGGGCCGTTCGTTGCCGACAGGGAGTCGAGCGAGAGCGACGACGCGGTGGTGGTCGGGAAGGGCTGCGCGTCGAACGTAAAGGCAGAGCGCGAGGGGGAGAACGGGTCGACGTGGCCGCCGCCAAACGACGGCAGGTCGTACGGGTTGGCCCAATCGCTGGCGGTGGCCGCCGGGGCCGACGACGCTCCCGACGAATCGTTGTCGTTTTGGTTGCCGTCGACTTCGGCCTCGCCCACGGGCTCTTCCCACCAAGGGCGCTCCCCGTCACCGGCCGCGCCCTCGGTCATCGGCTGCTGCTGCTGCCCCCACTGCACAGGCCTGGGCTCACGCCTCGGCCGGCGCTCGGTGACTGGAGCCCGCGTGCGCGTTGTCAGGACACGCACGGGGTAAGCAGGCGAGGAATGCAGAGCACGAGTTACCTCGCTGGGGCCTGACCGCCGGCGGCGGCTGGCGACCGCCCTCGTCCCAGTTGTCGGCGAGCTCGTCTTCGGCGCCCCAGCCCCGGTCGTCGTCCCCGCCCTCGCTGAAGTCGCTCACCGAGAAGGCCTCCTCGTACACGTGGTCCGCCCAGCCGTCGGCGTCCTGGACGTGGAAGCTCAGCAGCTCCTCGCGCAGGGCGCGGATCTGCTCGCGCAGCGGGTCGACCCTGGGCCCGCGCCTGCGCTCCTGCGCCAGCACGGCGTCGAGCTCGGGGATGGTGTAGGTCTTGCCCTTGTAGTGCGCGTACAGGGGCTGGGGGCTGCCCGCCGGGCCGCCCGACCTGCTGCTGCTGCTGCTGCTGCTGGCGGTCGTCAAAGCGGCTGACGGCGTGCACTGTACACAGCACAGGGTCAGCCTGGACTGGACTGGACTGGCCTGCGCTCGTGTAGGGGGAGGGGGGGGGGTAGGCAGATGTCATTACCGATCGCGAGTTCGAGTAGGAGTAGGAGTCGGAGGTGTAGTGGGCAGAGCTCCTGTTGATGTGCTTGGGCGCGTCGTCGGTATGATCATCGTCCTTATTGCGGTGGCTACGAGCGAAGCTCGCCTCCTGGAGGCGCGTCTCGTCCGCCAGAGCTTGGGCGAGTCTGGCCTTGGCCTGCCTCTACGCTCCCCCCCCCCCCAAACAAGCCACAGGCGAGTGAGCTGTGGCCCCTCACGCGAAAGGGGGAACAGGGTAGCCTGTGCGTGTACCCTTTGGGCGGAGCGGCGCTGGGCGGGGGTCAGGGGCAGGGACGACAGGTCGCGGCGCAGGTAGTCGGCGTCGAGCGGCACAGCTGCGGAAGGACACCATGAAACGAATATATGAATCAATGAATGCAAAAATGCAATATACCGTATTTAAAATAAAATTGTGATAATAATGCAATTAATAGATAAAAATAAATAAAGGGTAAAAGTGTACCGCTGGTCCAAGGGATGGGGCGGTAGCTTGGGGTTATACGATATCGCCACGTGGATTTTGCGCCCCAGCGCACCCACACCATGCCATTGGCGCAGCTCGCCACCTCGGCCTCGACCCAGTCGTCAACCCGGCGAACCAGCACCTGCAAAGGTTCAGGTAAATGCCAGTTCCCTTGGTTGAATTGAATGCGAGGACCACAAGTACCTTGTCGCCCTCGCGTAGGTGGGTCATACCCCTCGCCGGAAAGCTCATCGTTGGGCGTTAGCTAACGATTTGTTTGTATTTATTTATTTATCGTCACTCCCATAGCTTGCAGCTTTTTGCAATTTTCTGTGCATTATCAATTTTTTCCTTGACCATACTTGACTTGCCGAAGAATGCGAATAATTCATGAATCACAATCAATCTTGAAACGATTCTGAAAGTTTTGGTACGATCAAATAAATTACAACGCCACACGTTGCTCCGCTCACACAGCGAAGAGATGGACAGCGGCAGCAGCTCCGCGGTGCCTGTGGCCAAGAAGCAGCTGACCTACAATGCGGGAACGATCAAGCGCAGCACGAACCGTATCCTCGTGACGGGCGGTTGTGGATTCATCGGCTCGCACCTGATCGATCGCCTCATGCAAGACGAACGCAACGAAATCATCTGCGTGGACAACCTGTTTTCTGGCAGCAAGGCCAATATTCGCCAGTGGCTGGGCAACCCTCGCTTTGAGTTCGTCCGCCACGACGTACGCACGCCCCTTCCACCAAGCTATTAGTTCACCAACTCTTTTCTATTTTTCTTATTTATCTGGTCCTTTTGTTTTGCCCTTTGTCGAGTGTGGAGGGGTGTGGAGGGGGTCTCTTACTTAATATTATTTAAATTTTCAATTAAAAATAACTACTCTAATAAATAATTATAAAGCCAATCACAGTAAAACGCACTGACGAGAAGCGACGTGACGAAAACAGGTGACGGAGCCGCTGATGGTGGAAGTGGACCAGATCTACCACCTGGCGTGCCCGGCGTCGCCCGTCTTCTACCAAAACAACGGCATCAAGACGATCAAGACCAACGTGTTGGGCACCATGAACATGCTGGGCCTGGCCAAGCGGGTGCACGCGCGCTTCCTGCTGTCGTCCACCTCCGAGGTCTACGGCGACCCCGACGAGCACCCGCAGCGCGAGGAGTACTGGGGCCACGTCAACCCGATCGGCATCCGCTCGTGCTACGACGAGGGCAAGCGCGTGGCCGAGTCGCTGGCCTTTGAGTACCACCGCCAGAACAACGTCGACATCCGCGTGGCCCGCATCTTCAACACCTACGGCCCACGCATGCTCGAGAACGACGGGCGCGTCGTGTCCAACTTCATCGTGCAGGCTCTCAAAGGTGTCGTGTCGCTGGCGGTGCCCAGGCGAGGCGAGGCGTTGTTGGCCTTTCTCATTCTCTCTCTCTCTCTCTCTCACACACACACACACACACACACACACACACACACACACACACACACACAACACATCAACAGGCACGCCGCTCACGGTGTACGGAGAAGGCGACCAGACGAGGTCCTTCTGCTACGTGTCCGACCTGGTGACGGGCCTCATCTCCCTCATGAACGGCAACTACATTGGTAACGTGCGCCTTGGTCGCTCCACCTCGTTCCCCGACATCGGTGAACTCACCTACTGCCCCCCCCCCCGTCGTGCCGTCGTGTAGGGCCTGTCAATCTGGGCAACCCGGTGGAGTACACCGTCAAGCAGCTGGCCGAGACGGTCCAGCGAATGGTCAACCCCGACGTGGCCATCGTCTCCAAGGTGGCGCCATCGCTTCCTCATCACACATTCCCCGCATTCCTCACAAAGAGGCGAGTAGCAAGCGCTGACGACGTGATGTTGTTGGGTGGTGGGTGGTGGGTGGTGGTGAGGGACAGCCAATCCCGTCGGACGATCCACGCAAGCGCAAGCCGGACATCTCCAAGGCCAAGCAGCACCTCCACTGGGAGCCCACCGTGGGGCTCGAGGAGGGGCTCAAGCTCACCATCGAGGACTTCACCCAGAGGCTCGCCGACCAGTAATGGCGGGGCTTCGAATACGGGAGTCCCCAGCGCTTGCAGTTCACCTTCATGTACCTCTTTTTCCAATCAAACTTCAGAGACCCACGCCGTTCCGCTTCTCGTCTTGTTGTGTGACACAGCACGGCGGGCTCAGGCCTCGGCGGGATCGCATTCGGGGCAGTTGTGCTTCTTGTGGACGAGATAGGTGTGGGGCTTGTCGATGAGGAGTTGGCGCAGGGAGTAGCCCGACACGCCGTAGTTCTGGATGTACTCGCCGTACTGGAACCGGTGGATGGTGCGCTGGCTCAGCGTGAACCGCTGCCGCCGGAACTCGTACATCGTCACGTCAAACGGGTTCGTCAGCGCTCCCTCCAGTTTACTGCACACAAACGTTGAGCGTCTGACCAACACACATGGGGGGGGGGGGTGTATCGCACCGCACTTGCTTGACGTAGTCCCGGAACTCGGGGTCGCCGACGTGGTAGATGGCGTTACCGTTGATGTGGAACAGCCATGGCGAGTCCGTTTGGTCGCTGACGTACTTGGGTCCAGCGTAGATGCTCCCTGCTCTCCCCCCGCCCACTCACTTGGGTCAGCCCACCGGTCTGGCCTACACGTGTTGGTCCTGGCCGTTACCCTTCATCCAGAAGTTGTGGAGCTCGTCGTGGCACTCGCGGCGCAGCTGATCCAGCCACCCCGCCCGCACGGCTGTGAGATCGGGCTCCATGTAGAGGAAGTACTCGTACTCCTCCGCGAACGAAGGGTTCAGCATCAGGTCGAAGAACATCAGCACCACGCCTGTGTGTGTGTGTGTGTGTGTGTGTGTGTGTGTGTGTGTGTGTGTGTGCGTGTGCGTGCGTGCGTGCGCGAGCATCAGCCTCCATTACAAACGGCAGGTCGAGTAGCTGTATTGTAGGTCCCGGACCAGAGGCTGATGGTCGTTTGGCTTCGGCCTCTTCTTCTTGTGGCGGCGAGTCGGGTGCAGGTTGCTGCTCGCTCTGCTGCGTCTTCTGGCCCGGCAGGTATCTGTCCGCCGCCGGGTCGAGCCCGGCCGAGAGCACTCGCATGTCGGCGAAGCAGCGACGCCACCCGGCGGAGTGCCAGGCCTTGCGCAGGGTGGACACCACGTCGGGGAACTCGTCGAGCGGGTAGCTGAAGTACAACACGAGGTCCGGCTTGTCCTTGTGTGGGCCGCCGGCCGAGCTGCTCTCAGACAGATCGCAGGGCTGGAACTGGGGAAGCTCCCACGAGGCCATGTCTGCCAGCAGCCGGTCCAGGTGGGCCGGGATGAAGGGACGGACGACTGCTATGCGACCGCTGGTGAACACGTGCTTCTCCCTGTTACTCGATTCGCGCTGGCGATGCTGCGCTGAGAGCGATGCCATGAGACCCTCGCCCTGGTTTGTTGGTGGGCAGTTCTCTGCTGGCAGGGAGCACGAGGTGAGCCACAGTAACTGTGAGGGCGTGGCAGTTAGACCTCAGCGCATACCGCCACCCAATGGTCGTTCAACGGCCAAACGCATGATGTAGAGCGTGTACAGGTTATGAACTATGAGCAACAGCACCACCACCACCGTCAGCGGGGTCGACTTCATCTCCACTCCAATGCACCCTCCCTTGCGCTGCGCCGATTGTTCCTTCACGAACGGGCTTCCGCTTCGCCATATTTCTCTTTTTTTCTTTCCGATTCTCCGATTTTCTCTTCTTTTTTCCGTTTTCTCATTAATTCGTAAAAATAACCTTGGGCCTTGAGGCGCGGCTCGACAACCACAGACCCAAAGTCTCCTGGCCAGAGGAGGGGACCTACCCATGACACAAGGGGCGGTGATGGACGGGGCCGCTGCCGTGGTAGTAGCCGAGGTGGCCGCGGCGGGCTGGCAGTGGTGGGAGGTGCTGGGGGCGGGCCTGGCCTGCGGTGCGCTGGTGGCCGTTGTGGGAGCCCTCGTTGTGCTCCGCTTTCTCGCCCGCGCCCTCCGGCCCAAGCAACAGAAGTCTTCCACTCCCCCTTCCGTTCCTCCTCCCTCCACTTCCTCTACTTTGGTTTCCACATCAACATCGACTTCAACCGCATCATCTTCAACCGCCTCCTCGCCCAGGACCAGCCCTCGTGTCGACGCCTCCTCCTCGGAGGCTGTCGTCGAGCCCGCTCCCGGCGAAGTGGTCCTCGCCTCGGCCTCGGCCTCCAAGACCGTGGCCGTGGCGGCCCCGGAGGAACGCGATGTGCTGGCCGCCTTCCTCTCCGGGTCGATGGCCTCCATCGCCACCACCGCGCACGGCACCGACGACTTTGCCCCGCAGCAGGGCGGCGCGAGCCCCGCCTCCACGGCCCTGGCCGCCACTGCCGTCGTGGCCACCTCCACGCGCCGCCGCTCCGGCTACAAACACATGGCGGCAGCCGACGCCGGCAGTGCTGACGCGTCGCTGCCGGAAGGTGGAGCCGACGCCGCGCGCGACGAGCCGTCGCCGCCTCCGTCGCGTTTGGCGCCGCCAGCGTTGTCCCTGTCGACGCTCCTGGTGCCAATCACGCCGCCGCCACAGTCGCCGTCGCTGCCGACCTCGCTGTCGTTCGAGGGCAGCAACAGCATGGGCAGCATGGGCAGCCTGGTCGTCGCCGCGGCCGCGCGCGGCAGCAGCACCGGAGCCCTCGGCAAGAAGGACAAGAAAAAGGAGAAGAAAGAAAAGAAGGAAAAGAAAGAGAAAAAGGAGAAGAAAGGCAACAAGAAGTCGGAGGCGGACGACGCGACGTTGCCGTCTTCGTCTTCTTTGTCGGCGCCGTCGCCGGGGTGGATGACGGGGTCGTCCCCGGCCGTGACGCCGCGCGGGCGCAAGAAGAGCGGCCAGCTGGGCGACCAGCAGCCCCAGTTCGTGCTCGACCTCGTCGTCCACAGCGCCGCCGACCTGGCCGGCGCCAACCGCAACGGTGAGCTTCACACACACACACACACACACACACACACACACACACACACACACACACACACACACACACACACACACACTGGCCGGCTTATGTCTCATGCTGTGTGTCATGCGTGGGTTGCAGGGCTTTCGGATCCGCAGGTGCGGCTGAGCGGCTGCGGGCAGAAGTTCAAGACCAAGTACATCGCCAACACGCTCAACCCCGAGTGGCAGCAGACCTTCACCTTCACCAAACTTCAGGTACACCCCGTAAGGCCCTCGAGGGCTCTCGCTTGCACGCGCGCCGTGTGGGCGGCTCACTCACACTCGTGCACGCACACAGGACCCCGAGCAGGAGCGAATCCTCTTCGACGTGCGCGACCACGAGAACATCGGCAAGTCCAAGCCGCTGGTGACCTACGCTTTCCTCCTTTGACCCAACGCTCCATTCGCCATCGTGTGTGTGCGTGTGCACCTGGCCAACCCCTCCCCTCTTTGGACAACAGGGAACGGCGGTGCTGGAGCTGAAGCAGCTGCGGATGGGCGAGGAGACGCCCGTGTGTCTGCCGCTGGTCGGGCTCGCCAGGAACGACAAGATGCAGATCCCCGCCACCGGCCGCCTCTATCTCTCCGCCACCCTCCGATCCAAGGTGTCCCTCGTGTGTGTGTGTGTGTGTGTGTGTGTGTGTGTGCGTGCGTGCGTGCGTGCGTGCGTGCGTGCGCGCGCGGTGATGCGGTGTGGCGAGTGTTGCTGACGTGTGACGTGTGGGCCGACGCAGGAGGAGACACACAAGAAGCGGCAGGAGGAGCCCACCAGGCGAGATTCGGGCGTGCTGTCGGCGCCAGCGAACAGGGCCCGCTCGGAGGATGCGCTCTCGGTTCCCCCAGCGCCCAGGAGCGAGCAGGGAGAGCAGCTGCCGCCGACGCCGCCTGGCCCGCCGTCCCTCGGCGAGCCCAAGAAGCCCTCGCCCCCGTCCACTCCCCGACCCGGCCCTCCTTCAACCGTGCCTCCCCACTCCCTTCGCTTTTCGTTTTTCGTTCTTCGCTCTTCTTCGTTCTCTGTTCGGTCGTTGTTGGTTGGCTGAGCGCCGTCCAATCGGAACCGGGGCCAGCAGGAGGGGGTCGATCTATCGGAGCTCGACGACGGGCTGGACACGGTCGTGACCGAGGACGAGGCCAGCGGGGTCTCCAAGGAGGCCATCCTGCGCCAGGAAGGCCCCCTCCAGATCCGCACGCTCAAGGTCTGCTCCCCTTCCCCTCCCCCTCCTTTATACGTCGTATTGACAACCCCCTACTGTGTGTGTGTGTGTGTGTGTGTGTGTGTGTGTGTGTGTGTGTGTGTGTGTGTGTGTGTGTGTGTGCAGGTGTGGAAGGAGCGCTGGTTCTCGCTCGCCGACGACGGCCATCTCGTCTACTGGAAGAACCAAAAGGTGCGTCATCGCCAATACGGCAGCCATCGTCTCCACGACCTCTCCTTGGCTCAATGCGCAATGCGTGCGTGCGTGTGGCGTGCATGAGTGCAGAAGAAGAAGTTGCTGGGCATGATCGACTTCCGCGGCTGCGAGGTGCGCGTGCGGATCGCCACCCACAAGTCCGTGGAGATGGCCAAGAAGATGGCCGACGGCAAGGCCAACGGCAAGACCAAGCTGCGCTTCGCCTTCGAGATCGTCCATCCCGCCAACAAGCCCATCTTCCTCCGCGAAACCGTACAGCTCCACTCCTCCTCTCTCCCCTAGTCGCATGCGTGCGTTGTGTGTGTGTGTGTGTACTGATGATTGGGGGGGGGGCGCAGCCGAGCGGGTCGGTGCTCAAGTCGTACAAGGCCCACGGCCGCACGCATCGTTGCCTGCTGCGTGCCGAATCGAAGCTGGTCATGGACGACTGGTTCTACGCCATCAACTACTCCGCGCACAGCCTCCAGGTACTCCACACTCGCGCCCTCCTCCTCCTTCCCACACGCGCGTGCATGCCATACATGCCACGCATGCCAACGGTTAGGTATGGCGGCTAACGGAGGACGGCTACAGACGAGCGAGGGGCTGTTCTCGATCCCGGCCAGCGCCAAGATGGTCCCCGTGCCCTACCTAAGCATCCTCATCGCGCGCCACTTTGAGGTGCGACCTCGCACCCTCCCCCTCTCCCTTCTCCCCCGCTACTCACAGCGACGCGCGGGAGAGCTGACGTGTGTGGTATGCGCGGTATGCGCCTGCGTGAAATCGGGTCTCGGCCAGGACATGCGCACGTCGTCGATCATGCGGCACGTCCTCATGAAGAAGCTCGGCGGCAAGCTCTCGGCCGTGCGCCGTCCCCCCGCCCTGGTGCCCCCCCCCGGCTCCCGCTCCCCGAAGGGCAGCGTGTGCCTCACCGCGCCGCGCGTTGTCTGCGTGGGCGGCGTGCGTGTCCAGGGCCCGTTGGTGCTGGAGGACATCGATCTGGGCCAGAGCATGAAGGACATCTTCAAGGGCGTGCGCGCCTGCACCACTGATGTCCCCAACGAGATGGTTGTGAGACTCTCCACACACACACACACACACACACACACACACACACACACACACACACACACACACACACTGGGGGGCTGGGCTGAACTGGGCTCATTTGTGTGCGTGCGTGCACAGTTGGGGGAGATCGATGTCAACTACACGAACGGGATCAGCGTGCGGGTGTCCACCTTCCTGACCAAGGGCATCGTGCAGATCCCGCTCGTCGTCGTCGTCAACCTCCACCTCCTCGCCGGCAAGGTAAACTCCCCCCCCCCACCCGCTCGCCCCATTCACGCGCCCAGCAGCTCACGCTCGCCCATGGCGTGTCATTGGGGGGGGGGCTGCGAGAGCAGTTGAAGGTGTACTGTCCGGCGGACGTGAGCGCCAAGTGGTGGGCGTGCTTCAATCGGCTGCCCGAGCTCAACGTGGGCATCACCCTCTACATCGACGGGCGCAAGCTGCCAGTCAGGTGCACCCTCCCCCCCCGCTCGCGCGTCCTTCGTTCTTTCGTTCGTTCTTTTCTTTTGCTGACGTCAGCATTACTTGATCGGTTGGTCGACGTCGGGTCAGTTCATTGCCCAAGCTGCGGCATTGGGTGTTCCACGTCATCCAGAACCTCGTGCGCGACCGCCTCGTGTGGCCCGCCCGCCTCAAGTTCCGCTTCCCCTTCCCCGGCCAACGCATCGGTAAGCCCCCTCCCCCCTTGCAATCGCGGGCCCGCCCGATGCTGACGTCAGCAACACAGACATGGAGATCGTGTACGCGGTGGTGCGACCGCCGACGGCTCCGGCCCCGGTGCTCCCGGTGGAGATGAACGAGGTGGTGGCCCGTCGCTACCTGGCCACGCGCTACTTTGAGGAGATCATCAACCGCCGCCAGCTCCACCGTACGCCGCCGCCGCCGCCGCCTCACTCTCGCCTTCCCGTTGAAGCGTGAGCTCACACAACGCGCGCGGGCGCGTGGAGCAGTGATCGAAGAGCTGTTCACCGCCGACTGCGTGGTGCACGGCGGGCTCGAGGCCAACGGAGAGGCGGCGCACGGGCCGCTGCACGGCGCGCAGGGCGTCTACGCGCACGTCTCCGCCCTTCTCACCGCCTTCCCGCGGTACCGCAGCCCCCCCCCCCGTCAATGAGCCACGCCACGCACTCAAACACAACGCACGACACAGAGCTCGTTTCATATGCGAGAGCGTGAGCGTGGAGGGCCAGTACCACGCCATCGTGCGCTGGAAGGCGCGAGCCACCAACGACGGGCCCTTCCTGGGCCATGCCCCGCTCGGTGCGCCACCCCCCCCAACCCATCCACTACTTCCTGGTGGGGGGCGTCTTTGTCTCACGCAACGTTGTTGTTTTGTGTGTTTCAGGCGAGGAGGTGATCCTGCACGGCGTGACGGTGAACGTGATACGGTACGGCAACCAGCGAATCGCCGTCCAGCACCACTACTATGACGGACACGGCATCGCAGACCTCCTCTCCCACTCCAGGGTTCCGGCCCTCTGCGCCGGCGCCGGTCAATAGCAGCAACCACGCCAGCTGTTGGGACTTGTACAAACATCACCAAAAACAGCTTTGCCACACTGGAGGGGGGGAGAGAGAGTTGTACAACGCCGCAGTGGCTCTCTTGTATTGTTGTTTGCTTCAAGAGTACTACTAGGCTGCCCCTCCCTCGGCGGTGAGCTTGAGGAAGGCGGAGATGGCGCCCACGTCCGACTGGGAGATCATCTTGGTGTAGGTCTTGTTGAACAGCTTACGGTCCACCACCCACACTACGCCCACGCGTGGAGGAGAGAGGGAGAAGGTCACGTGTCAGTATGAGCGCGGGCCATTCAACAAGCGACACGCACGCACCATCTCTGGGCGTATCCACGCTGCCATCGACAAAGTTCTGCACAGGCACGCGTGAGCCACACATGTGTGGGGGGGGGGGTAAATCGAGTAGAGGAAGAGGGGAGCAGAAGAAGAAGCAGAAGCAGACGTACCTTGAGGACGTAGTCGCCCTTCTTGCCGCGCATGACGCCATACGAGGTGTGAAGGACAAAGTCGTGGGGCACCGGCGCGGCGTAGAAGCCCTTCTGCTTGGGGTCGGGCATGTACTTGCGCCACGGGCCGTCCTGCACGCTCGTCGCCTTGTACTTGGAGAGCAGTCGCGCCTCCTGCTGCGGCCACACTACACAACCAACAGCCAAGGAAAGCGTTACAAAACCGTTGGTTCATGTTTGGGGGGGGGGGCAAGGGGGCGACGTTACGTTCGCCGGCAACGCCGCGGCAGAGCATGTGGCCGGCGGGGGCGCGCTCTACGCCCTCGAGGGTGTGGACTTCGGTGGCCACCGTCAGCTTCTGGGCCCACACCGGCGCGAACTTGCGCACATGCCTGTGGGCCACAACCCAACAGGATGAAGTAACGAACTTTTAATAAAAAGTCAAAAAAAAATATACAAATAATGGAACAGAGTGAAATATAAAAAAGAGGTTACGTACGTCCAGCCCTTCTTGTTGAGGTGGGCAAGCAGTTCGCTGTTGTCAGAGGCCATGTGTGCGCTGTGGGGTTGTTGTTGGAAAACAAAGGAGCGCGTATCTTCAGTTCAGAGAACTCAAAAACAAGCCCACTTTCCGCACGACCAGAACAAGAAAAGAAAGAAAACAGACAAAAATAAGTTCCACGAATTCTAATTAAAAATATAAATAATAAAATATTGTCGCACCCCAAAACTCTCAAACAGCACGAACAAATAAATCAAATCTTGGTGTTGAAATTATTTCTTGAGATGAAAAAGCAACTACATCTTTGGGCAGCTCGCGCCGGCGACCAAGGTTTGCTTGCTTGCTTAGTAGACGTAGTTGGAGACGTAGAGGGACTCAGAGGCGGCCGAGTCGCCGGAGCCCTGGTACTCGCCTAGGGTGGCCTGCGAGTTGGCGAGGGCGCGGGCGATGAGGACCTCCTGGGCGGCCTTGATGTTCTCGGGCTTGCCGCCCCAGGCCTTGATGGTCGAGTGCTGGAGTGCTCGGCCGTAGGAGAAGGAGAGGGTCCACGGCTTCTTGACGCCCTTGAGCGCGTTCATGGCGTTGAGGTTGAGCGAGGCCTCCTCCTCGCTCTGGCCGCCCGAGAGGAAGACGATGCCGGGCACGGCCGGGGGCACGGTGCGCGAGAGCACGGTCACGGTGGCGGCCGCGACATCGGCGGCCTTGGCCTTGGTGCCGGCCATGCCGGCCAGCACCATGTTGGGCTTGAGGAGCGTGCCCTCGAGCAGCACGTTGGCGTCGTGCAGGGCCTTGTAGGTGGCGGCCAGCACGCGCTGGGTCACCTGCACCGAGACCTCGATCGGGTGGTCGCCGTCCATCAGGATCTCCGGCTCGACGATGGGCACCAGGCCGTTGTCCTGGCAGATGGCCGCATACCTGGCCAGACCGCGCACGTTCTCCTCGATGCCGATCTCCGACGGGCAGTTGGTCTTCACGTCGATCTTGATCACCGCACGCCTTATGACATCATCATCATCATCATCATCAGCATCATCAACAACAACATCAACAACGGTGAGCTATGTTCGCGAGGAGTAGAAGGCGAGGAGCTCTCTGACGAGACGTACCACTTGGCGAAACGGGCGCCGTTGGCGTAGTACTTGGCGCAACGGACGTCGAGGTCGTCGAAGCCCTGGGTGTAGGTCTCGCCGTTGGTGCCGCGGAGGGGCTTGACGCCCTTGTCCACCTTGATGCCGGGCAGGACGCCCTTGGACTTGAGCAGCTCGGTGAAGGGCGTGCCGTCGTCGGTCTTCTGCCAGAAGGTCTCATCGAACAGGATCACACCGCTGATGTACTTCTCGATGCCTGCGCACGTGCCACAGGAATTTTAGTCACATGGTCATCGCTCCTGATGCGTCGCAGCTGTGCATCATAATTCTACGCGTAGACCATGATGACAGCTGCAGATTGGAGCGCTCGAAGAAAAAGCAAAAATAAATGAGATTTAATTGGATGGAAGATGTACCCTCAGTGGTGAAAAGGAGCTGGCGGTAGGCCTGCCTGTTGGCCTCGGTGTTCTCGAGGCTGATCGAGTTGAAGCGGTTGCCGATGGTGCCGGTCGACTCATCCGCAGCGAGGATACCCTTACCGGGGGTGGCGAGCGCTCTCTGTCGATGTAAAAGCTGCGGTGAGATCTAGAGTCGCTGTACCTCGCATCACTGCGATTTGACTCAAAGACTACAGATCATGTGCGCAGCACACACTCGCAAGGCAGCGGGCAAGCGTACGGCGTTCTCGATGAGCTCGTTGCGGTACTTGTCCTTGGTGGCCATGGTGTCGTGATTAGCGCAGAAGATGGTGTGTAGTGCAGGTCGTGCGAAGAAGAAACAAAAGTCGTGAGTGGAGACACGAGTTCTTTGTCGGCAGAGGGGGGGGGTAGTTTCGTCACAGTTATTTAGAGAGCAACTACGCTGACAACTCGCGTAGCGGTCTCGCCCACTCCACGGAGCGCTCTTGCTCGGAGGTCCCCGGTTCGGTGCCAACCACAACCAGCCTCACCATCAAGGGCACAGGATGTAGTAGAAACGGGGACACGCAAGAAGGAAGAAGGTTGAATAAATAATTAGGTGTAGTTTTACTTACTGTTCTACATCGTCGTTGTGTACATTTTGGTGGGTGAGCATCATCTGGGGCAGCACCTTGCCAAACAGATTCTGCATACGATCCCGGAAGTCGTCCCGGTCGTCCTCGTAGCGCTGTCGGGCAAACTCGGCCATCGAGCTCACCTTCTCCAGGCTGATGTTGCCCTTCAGGTCGTCGTTGCCTGAGTCGCCGCCGTCGAGGCCAGCGTTGTTCTTGATGAGGTCAAAGTACTTCTGCATGGCCTTCTCGATGCCGCTCTGGGCCACACGGCAGGCTTGGTTGCCGGGCAGGGAAGACCGGTAGAGCGAGGTCGAAGTCAACTGGCACGGGATGAGCACGCCGAAGTGGTCCTGCACCATGTCGTTCATGGGCGCCCAGTTGGTGGTTATCACCAGCGCGCCCAGAGCGCGAGCCTCGTTGATGTAGTGGCCGAAGCCCTCCTCGCGGCTCGGGCACAGGTGCACGCCCGACGACTGCTGGAGTCGGAGCAGTTCCTCGTCGGACAGACGTTCGGTGTAGATGATCAAGTTCTGCTGAACCATGATCTGCGGAAAAGCAAGAAGGAGAGAGGGTGAGACCACTGTTCGTCCAGACGAGCTCTTGGTATGGCGGGTTAGCGTACCCCGGTCCTGTTAGGCCACGTGTTGTAGGCACAGTCGGTGCAGACGTGCTCCTCCCTAAAGTAACGGCCGCTGTGCTTGAAGTCAACAAGATGGAGAGTGGGCCACTCGGGGTGCTTCCTCCACGCGTCGTATACGACATCCGAGCCCTTGTTGAGCGACTGTGCAAAGAGCAAGCACACATGTCAGCCAAAGAAGAAAAGGAGACTGGATATCGGTATGCTTTACCTTGCCGCCGACATGGATGAACTGGGTGAAGTCTTGCTCGACGGCAGGCAGCTGCTCGAGCTTCTCGCGCGGATCGGAGGAGGTGTGCCCGACGTAGAACACGTCGAGGTCGAGGGCGGCTCGTCGGCGGGCGTAGAAGCGAAGGTAGCGATCGACCAGCTTCTTGGCCATCATCGACTTGCACACGATGGCGTCGAGCAGGCGGTAGAGCCTGATCTCGTGCTTGATCTCGTGGTTGATGACAAACATGTTGTATCGCCCCACCACGAGCCATGGCTTGTGGAGTCGCTCGAACAGCACCTGGATATCGGCCACGCCTGCTGATTCGCCAGAGACTGCGCCAGGTGACCCCGGAGTGGGCTGCTCGCGCGTGTTAACAATTTCCACCGTGTAGCCGAGGCCAGCGAGGATGTCGCGGTAGATGACGACGTCCATCCACAGTCCGCCTGACCGGTTGTATTTACCTGCATATTCGAAAAGAGTTGGCATACAATAAGCTTACCGATCTTCGTATTTAGGTATCGGAACTAAAACAAGATAATGTTAACCAACCAGAAATCACCGACAAAAAATCTGGGGCTTCTGGTTGCACGGCTAATTAAGATACCCATAAATTCGAATGAAACATTTTAGCTTGATGATTGAGGAGAAGGTGCAGGTAAGGTACCTTCGTAGATGAGGCGGGCGGTGAGGGGCGTGGGAATGCTGAGGCTGGGGGCGTCGCCAGCGTTGGTCGAGTTAGAGGGAAGGAGCGACGAGAGGGACCGCGAGCCGGCCCTCCGCACGATATCGCCGGGGTTGGCTCGGGTGGTGAGGATAGAGGAGGAAGGCGAGGGCATAGAAGAAGAAGAAGAAGAGTAGAGGGAAGCCAAGGGGGCGCCTCGCGCCACGTTAGCTGTGAAGAGGGTAGAGGAGGAAGAGGAGGAAGAGGAAGTGGTTGTTGTTCGTGCCATCCAGAATACCTGGAGGAGGAGCCACCATACGACCATGGAGGGCACCAAGTAGGCGCAGCACCGCCGTAGGGTGGTCATGTGTGTGATGTGTGTGATCTGAGGTGTCAATTACAACAAGAGGGTGCTAGGCCAGCCTCGCTGGTGACCTAAGCGAAGAGGTGGAGGTGCCAAGAGATATCGGAAGACGAGGGGAGAGCGCTCACAAACACACTTCCCTTGTTTTGAGGGGAGAAGGTGCGGCAGCGTCGATGGGTGCGGACGAGTGGAGTAAAATAGAGGCGAGCGCACGGCCTTATGTCCACTTGCCTGGCCCTGCCGCTAGGTAGGGGACGTCCTTCTGGGAGTTTTCGCGGCGATGCTGGGCCAGGGGCTACAGGGTGAGGCTGATAGTATTGCTATGGTAGTTCTTTTAGGAGTGCTCCCCGTGAAGTTTCCCGATCCCACTCGCACGCCGCCCTGGCCAGCACTGGCCCAGATCAGTCCTGCTGCGTATGAGCACAGAACGCTGGGGAATTTCGCCCAATTAGCTCGCCTGCCGCAGGCTGGCCCTTTAAACTGGGCGGTGAGTGGACGCATGTGGACGGACACGTTGGCACCTCACCCGTTGGGCAGTTCGCTTGCTACGCTGGGATATGGGCCAAGCAGACATGATTGGCCAGCTCATCATCGTGGCCTGATTTGAAGTGCTCGTCTTCATCATGTAACGAAGGCACGAACTACGTGCTTGGGTTCGGCCACTCTTGTCCCCGCCAGGTGAACGCCACCCGCAGGAGCTGAATGAACCGTTGATGTTGTGGACACGATGGGCAGTGGTTGACAGTCTCCCGTCAAGACGTGGAAATGTGTTTGGAATCGAAAAAGTAGGTGAGGGCTACAGGCCTGCCTTGGCTGGGGGCAGGGAGGTTGGGGGCTGAGTGCCAGGAGCTGTGCGACCGTCGTCCACCTTGTCGAGCAGACGGAACCACCCGATGCGCGCAATCTGATCCAGAGCCTCATCGAATTCAACATCGGTGGCGTTCTCGGCCCTCCGACGCAGATGAGCGACGATGCTATGCTTGTCGTGCCCCTTGACGGCCAGGATGAAGGGGAAGGTGTGTTTGCTTGAATAGGCCCCGTTCAAACGCAGAAGCTCAGCATGCTCTTCAGGGGTGAGATTAGACAAGAGGCCCGCCCCTCGTTGTTCGCTGCGCGACTCACTGGTGGCGATTCGTGCCACATCGCCCAGTGAAGGGTGAGCACGGATTAATCGCATCTGATCCTCCTTGCTCGCTCCGTAGAGCGAGACAGCAAACAGACTCCACAAATGCACAGCGCTGCGCAGAGGTGCCTTGCTGCTCGAGCCCGTCCAGAGCTGCCATGCGCCCTCGGTGACCCACGGCGAATGTTCGAAGAGGGAGTCAAACAGTCGATGAAAATCCTCAGCGTTGAATGCCTGCACCTCCTCCAATGTGCACCTGCGTTGTGATGTGGCTGCCATCTTCTCTATGCTGCCGTCTACGATAGTTTGAGAATTTCTGTCACAGGCAGGTGAGCGGGGCAACCAAAATCACCGCGCCCTTGTTTGAAAGATGGAGGTGGAGGGCGATGAAGATGTAGATTGGCTTGTGTCGGAAGTGCACATGGTGCACGATATCCCCGCACCCGACGGCGATGCGGCGGGCGAGCTCTATCTCTCAAGATTCCCGCTCTGCCCCGCACCTGTGGGGGACAGGGTCCTGGGAGTGGAGGCAGAAGACGAAGAAGAGGGTGTAGGGGTTGATGAAGAGGGCGACCTGGTCGTGCCGCGGCGAAGGACGACGAGCGGCCCCGAGCGGCACCGACAAGCGACCGGCGTGGTGACGCTCCTCCACGCCCTGCGCTCGACCCTGCCCGCCGTCGGCCTTCAAGTACACGAGACTCTCAGACAGACCATCACACAGGCACACGCGCATGGCCGCCGCACACGCGCGCGCTCAACCAGGGGGACGGGGGCGTGACAGGTGTGGCGAGGCAGCCTGGTGCTGGCCGAGTACATCATGCGCGAACAGGACGCAGGCCGGTGGCACGACGTGCACGCCCTCGAGGTGGGCGCCGGCGCCGGCCTGGCGGGGCTCATCATGGCGCGTCACGCATCGCGCGTGTGGTTCACCGGTACCGTCGGCGTGGTTACGTTGCTGGAGGTGTATATCTCTCATCATTGCTTGGTGTGTGCGCGCCACGAATAGACTACGACGAGCAAGTGTTGCACAATTGCGAGAGGAACGGCCAGCTCAACCGGCACCTCTTTCAACACGAGGACGTGGTTCGTGTGCGCAAGCTGGACTGGCTCGCGCCTCCGCCGTGGTTACTTGAGCCGAGCGATAGTACTCCCCACGACAACTCCCTCCCTTGTATGCGCTTAGCAGTAAACGCGACGTCCGTTGACGGTGAGCTGCGTGGACCGGCAAGACCGTCGGGGCGCTCTCGCAGTTGGCCTCGGTGATGAGGCTTCGGGCGCCTACGAGTGGACTCGGGCCGACGTGGCCGAATACCAACGCGTATCCGTGCTTCTGGCCGCCGATGGTTGCGCCTTCACCCCCCTCCCCACACTCCCTTCATCATCTCTGCTCGCTCTTGCCATGTGGCAGCCATCTCACTGCCTGTGTCGCGTTGCGTTGCTCGTTTCGAGAGTGCAGTCGTCTATGAAGACCACCTCACGACGGCCCTGTTTGGTCTGCTCGAGTAAGTTATCCCCGAGCCCTACTGTCTCACGGCGATGGTTGGAACTCGTCTAAGGCACCAAATCGATTGGGGCAGGGAGATGTTGCGCGGCGATCGCGAGCTGGTGCTGTCGATCGAGAAGCGGATAAACTTCACCATCGAGGATTTGGCCCCCACCAGCAAGACCTACGACCACTTTCGCTCGTTCTTCGTAGATCTCGACGCCGAGCTACCGCCTCCAGCTGCTTCATTCTCCGAACCAAGTGCCCCTCCCCCTCTCTTCTTCCTCATTGTGAGGATGTGTTGACTTACCAGCCCTCGAAATGCAGGGCCACGATTGGAGGGACGACGAATACCAGTGGACACGGTGCCTCAGAGATTTGACTACGAGCGCGTGGCTGAACTCGAGCTCTGGGCGCTTCGCTTGTCCCCAGAGGGTTGCGAGGCTGCGCCCAATCAAGCACCAGCAGAATAAAAAAGAAATAAAAATAAATCAAACACGACGCAAACTGGACTTGACAGTTACTGGGCAGGAAAGCATCGGGTATGCGGCTGGCTCAGCGGGCATGATGTGGTTGACCAGTCACCTATTGCTATGGGGCTTCCACACGAAATCTGTTTGGGAGCGTCTACAAGCCCCTGCCCGACCGGACCGACCCTTTTATTAGGCGAACACAGAACGCATCACACAACTCAAACTAACACGCAACCACAAGAAGACCTTCAGACCTTTTGAACCTCAAGCATGTCTACCGGTCCGAAGAAGTCGCGGCGAAAGGGAACGGAGCACTTCAACAAGCCTGAAATCAGCAAGGCGTGGATGAACTCGGAGATAGACGCCGACCGAGCTGGTGCTCCTTCCTTCTATTTCTTTCATTCAAATTGGGGTATGCGGGCCTGAAGTGATTGCGCGTGCAGAGAAGTTCCACGAGGTGCCTCAGCACCTCAAGGTTGGGGAGAAGGAAGTCTCCCGGTCTGGTGATGTCAAGATCAAGGGCAAACAGGAAACCAAGAAGCACCCTGCGGTACTTGCGCTGTCATGATTTAGCTGCTGGTGAAGGAGCGGCTATTGGCTGACGTGGGCGGGAACAGCCGGACATTGCTCTGCCTGGGTTCAAGCAGGACTTGACGCAGAAGGAGACCGAGGGCCAGCCAAAGTTCGCCCAACAGACGGAGAAAATCCTTAACCAGTTCTGAGAGCGGTGGAATTTAACTTGTCAGAAACGCAAGAACGCGCAGTCCTGTTATCGCTACCCTAACAACGGCATTAACAATAAAAACTTCTATTTGTTGAGACATATCTCCTTTGGCGACTGCAGCTACTTCTTGAGGTTGCAGAGTGCCTCTTTCATCACGAGGACTCACACCAATCTGCATCCTGCAAGGGAGCCACTCATTCCCAGGGCCGAGCGGTCCGACGGAGGCTACCGTGAAATGACGCGGCAGAAAAGTAGCGTCGCGCATTTCTGGCTGTAGGCGATTGGTTGCGCGCCGGACTCTCCACATACAAAAGCGCATGCGCCCAACGACCCACACTCACACCACCGTGCATAACAGCAATCTCTTGAGCATCTATCAGTAATTCTCGAAGAGACAACCTACAACTCAACTTCAACATGGCTACAACCACACAGAACATAGTGGTGCTTGGCGGCACCGGCGCACAGGGCACGGCTGTCGTTAGAGGTACCCGGCTCTGCCACACCACAACCTACTAGCCCTGACTCACTTTGATCCCGCTCGGTGCAGCTCTGGCGCAGGATGGAAGGTACCATGTTCGTGTGCAGACCCGCAACCCGAGCCACCGCAAGTCTCAGGAGCTGGCACAGCTTCCCAACGTCACATTTCACGTCGGGCACATTGAGTCCGATGAGCTTCTGAGGGAGGCCATGGAAGGGATGGACGGAGTCTTCTTCTTGGCCAACGGCTTCGCCATCGGCGAGAAGGCCGAACTCTTCTGGTCAATGCGCGCATTCGAGCTGGCCCGTGAGGTGGGCATCAAGCACTTTGTGTTCTCGAACCTCGACTACGGTCTTAAGAAGGGCGGCTACGACCCCAAGTTCCGCTGTGCTCACTACGACGGCAAGGGCAGAGTCGCAGGTGCGTCTTCATCACTGCCCATTGGCTCACCCCAAAGGTAACATTACTCACCCGTTGGGTGCAGACTGGATCAAGCAGCAACCTACATCGCCCATGAAGTGGACTATCCTGACATCGGGTCCCTACATGGAGATGATGCACTTCATGTGGATCCCGAAATTCGACGAGGGCACATCGACCTACCGGTTTGTAGCACCGCTGGGCGATAACGGGGCCATCCCCATGATCCACCTGGACGACCTTGGCCAATACACCCGCTGGGTGTTTGACCGCCCCGAGGAGTCGGCCGGCATCGACCTCGAGATCGCCACTGCGCACGTCAACTTCGAAGACGTGGCGCGAGCTTTCACCAAGATAACGGGCCACAAGGCTGTCTACGTCGACGTGCCGCTGAAGACCTGGTTCGATGGCTTTGTCAAGGAGGGCGCCAGCAGCGCCGCCCAGGTGGACACCAACGAGGCCGGTGTGCTCACGTGGCGCGACAGCTTCACCGGATGGTGGAACCTGTGGCGCCATTCCGGTGGAGACCACCCTGTCATTGCACGAGACTACGCGCTGCTCGACAAGGTAGGGGGAGTTGAGGGATCAGATTGACTCTCACCGATAGTGTCGCCTATCTCATTCGTGTGCGTTGCCTTTCCCCAAACAGATACTGCCCAACAGGGTGCGGTCGATTGAGGAGTGGATGAAGAAGGTGGACTACAAGGGCGTCCACCAGGTCGTCCTCAAGGATCGCGAGGACAAGAACGGCGACCATCGCTACATAAAACCCTGACAGTGACAATAAACCTTGGGTCACGTTATCTCCAAATGGCACGATAGGACATGGCCGTGGCAGTCAAGGCAGAAAAGGCGGTCGCTCAGCAGTCTGACCCGCATCTCCGCCTGCGCAAGCGCTCACTCTTACGCACGCCGTGTTGGGTCCTCAGCACCTGCTCGCCCTGTGCACACGAAACTTCAGCAAACAAAAGCTAGATAACAAAATAATAATAATGATTAAAAAAACAACAAACAACAAACAACAAACAACAAACAAAACACACACACCACACACAAAAACGAATTCACCACGCTAATTGCCGAGGACGCACCTCGGTATCGCTTGGCAACAAGGGAGCGGCTACAGAAGCAGAGAGCTGGAGTGTAGCTTTGGCATCGCCGCCACGCCTGTAGATGGCAATGGGCACGCGCTCGGTGAAGGCCTTCATGTTGGGGGCGAAGTGTTCGTCCTCGGCGGGCACGAAGCCACCTTGCCAGCCTCCGGGAGCGATCCTGAGGAGGTCATCATAGATGGTGTACCTGATGTTCACAAACGCCGAGTCAGCTGCCCACTGTGTATGGTGTGTGTGTGTGTGTGTGTGTGTGTGTGTGTGTGTGTGTGTGTGTGTGTGTGTGTGTGTGTGTGTGTGTGTGTGTCCTTACCCTTTGCCCTGAGGTTCTAGTCCGACGCAGGTGAAGTGGTTGATCTCGACGTCCCCGATCATGCCTATCTCCTCGAAGGCGATCCAGGCGTGCAGGACGTATTGGCCCTGCTCCCGCATCTCTTCGGGTATCGCGAAGCACGACGCGTTCACAAACACCACAAACGCCGCGGGCTCCTCCTGCTCGGCCGCCAGGTACTCTCCAATCTGCAACGAATTCCGCACGACAGTTTAAGCACACGTGGCACACACACCACACACCACACACCACACACCACACACCACACACCACACACCACACACCACACACCACACACCACACACCACACACCACACACCACACACCACACACCACACACCACACACCACACACCACACACCACACACCACACACCACACACCACACACAGGGCAAAATAAAAACAGCTGTTACCTCTTCTGCGCAGGCCACGGGAACGATGGCCCACAGGGACGAGGCCGGAAGGACGAGCGACAGCCAGTGGTGGGCCTCCTGCAGGAGGTACAGGAAGGCGTCCACGGCGCTGTGGGCCAGGCCGAACTCGAAGCCGCCCCTCTCCTGGAACTGAGTCCACACCTGGTGCGCGATATGCGTGTCGTGTGAGCACTCTCCTCTCCGAGGAACCGACCGTGGGTGGAGCGGGGGGGGGGTAAGGGGGAGGAGGCAAACCTGCTTGTAGGCTTGGGTGAGGTCCTTGCGGAAGGCGATGCTGGATTGGTCGGTCCACCGCGCGTACAGGCGAGACAAGTCGCGTATGAGGCTGTGCTCGTAGTCGCGCTCCTCCTTCACCCTGACAACACGACGGCGGCGGCGCACAGCGGTAAGCCAGCTGCCCCCTCGGGAGGTGGGCCGCCCCTTGAGGCGTGGGGGTGAGGGGGAAGGTACCCGACGGCGAGTCGCTCTGCGTGAGACGACCAAGCGGCCAGCGGGGTGAGGGTGAGGCCCAGCGCCAGCACGGCGTCGAGCCAGCAGTTGGCTCCTTCCTCGTGTTGCAGGGGGCCTGCGCGGGGGGGAAATGGCGAGGACACGCTTGTGAGCCCGCACATGTGGTGTGTGGGGGGGAGAGAGAGCAAGAAAGAACACGGAGCGCATACCCTTGAACACGTGGGTGAGCGCGCGGTCACGCAGAGCGCTGGGCGACCTCTCGGCGGCGATGCCGAACACGGTCATGAACGTGTCCTTCTGCGAATGGAACATGAAAATGAGCGACGGTCCAGTGTTGGCGCTATAATCTAACACAGAGGCCGGTCGAGGTGTGGGCTGGGTGGGTGTACCTCGGCGAGGCTGGCCATTGCCGCTCTCCTCGTCCCGCGCAGGGGCAGGCTGTCCCTCTCCGCGGGCTCCTTGCGGGCAAACTCTCGGTCGCGTCGCCTCCTCGTCGAGCGCGAGTCGACGCCAGTCCCGGCACGCGGGGCGTAGGGAGCCATCACCACAGGGGCGGCGGCGGCGCCGTCCTTTGACTCCTTCGCCAACGCCGGCGCCGGCGCGAGGGGCTGAGCAGCTGGCGGCGTTCGAGGCAGTCCGAACGCCGATGTCGCGGATGGTGTCGAGCCAAAGGCCGAGCCACCAAACAGTGAAGAAGACGACGACGGCGTCGGTGCCGGTCGTGCGCCCAAGGCTGGGGCGCCCCAGGGCGAGATGGGGGACGACGAGGCCGATGCAGACGAAGCGCCAAAGGCCGACCCGCCAAACAGCGAAGAAGAGGGCGGGGCCGCCGAGGCCGAGCCAGCGCCTGGCCCGAACGACGACGAGGCCCCAAACGAGAAGGACGACGCTGGCGTCGACACGGTCGGTGCGCCAAAGGCCGACCCACCAAACAGCGAAGAAGCGCTCGCGTTCGCGTTCGTGGTTGTGCCGCCAAAAGAGAACGATGACGAAGATGACGACGACGAGGAGGAGAACCCAAAGGCGTTGAAAGCGTTGCTGGTAGTGGTGGTGGGCGTTCCGCCAAAGCTAAAGCCCGACGACGTGGGCTTGGCGACAGCCGGAGCCGCCGGCCCCCCGAAGAGCGACGACGACGCGCCAGGCGCAGATGAGGCAGGCCTGGGCGACGTCGGGGAGTAGGTGGGCGACGTGGGCGAGTAGATGGGCGACGACGGAGCGTAGGTGGGAGACGTCGGGGAGTAGGAGGGCGACGTCGGAGAGTAAGCGGGCGAAGTGGGGGAGTAAGTGGGCGACGACGGCGCATAGGTGGGAGACGTCGGGGAGTAGGAGTGCGGCGTGGGCGAGGAAACGCTCCAAGGGTTGACCACGAGGCCGGCGTCACGCTCCTCCTCGGCCATGGGAGCGACCGACAGCGCGCTGAAGCCGGTGTAGGCCCCGCCTCGGCCGCCCGAGAACCCGCCGCGAGCGCCTCGAACTGAGCCCATACCCGCGCCTCGACCGCTGTGGCTGACGAGGCCGCCTCGACCGGATCCACCCGAGAAGCCACCGCGACCGCCGCGACCGCCGTCGCCGACGAGCCCGCCTCGACTCGATCCACCCGAGAAGCCACCGCGACCGCCGAAACCGCCCTCGCCGACGAGGCCGCCTCGGCTCGACCCACCCGAGAATCCACCGCGACCGCCCTCGCTGACGAGGCCGCCTCGGCTCGACACATTTGAGAAGCCGCCGCGACCGCCGAAACCGCCATCGCTTACGAAGCCGCCTCGACTCGACACACCTGAGAAGCCGCCGCGACCGCCGAAGCCGCCCTCGCTGATGAGACCACCTCGGCTCGACACACCCGAGAAGCCGCCGCGACCGCCGAAACCGCCCTCGCTGATGAGACCGCCTCGGCTCGACACACCCGAGAAGCCGCCGCGACCGCCAAGGCCGCCATCACCGAGGCCGCCTCGGCTCGATCCACCCGAGAATCCACCGCGACCGCCCTCGCTGACGAGGCCGCCTCGGCTCGACACACTTGAGAATCCACCGCGACCGCCGAAACCACCCTCGCCGCCGAGACCGCCTCGACTCGATCCACCTGAGAACCCACCGCGACCGCCGAAACCGCCCTCGCTGACGAAGCCGCCTCGACTCGATCCACCCGAGAAGCCGCCGCGACCGCCGAAACCGCCCTCGCTGGCGAGACCACCTCGACTCGATACACTCGAGAACCCGCCGCGACCGCCTCGACCGCCATCGAAGAGGCCGCCTCGACCGCCTCGACTGCTTATTAGCGCGCCGCGACCGCCGAAGCCCCAGTCACCTTGGCCGCCCGGAGAAGGCGGTCGAACTGGCTGGCTGTCGGAGAAGGGCATGAAATTGCTCGGTGAGCTGCCCAACGGGCTGCGCCTGCGGTTACGGCTGCGCCTGTGGCTAGGGCTGCGGCTGCGGTTACGGCTGCGCCTGCGGCTAGGGCTGCGGCTACGGCTACGGCTGCGCCTGCGGCTAGGGCTGCGGCTGCGGCTACGACTGCGCCTGCGGCTAGGGCTGCTGCTGCGGCTGCGGCTACGACTGCGGCTACGATTGCGCCTGCGGTCACGGTCTCTGTCCCTTGCGCTCGCCCTCTCGAGCTTGTCAGTCTCGCCCGACGCGGCGTGGTGGCCGACGTGATGCGCGAGATGGATGCGCCTGGGCGAGGTGATGGCCGGCTCGGGGGCGTCCAGCGGAGACGCCAGCTCGTCGCCGAACGCGCTCAGCATGCGCCGCTTGGACGCCGTCTCCAGCAGGGTCAAGCCCAAGGCCACGGGCTGGGCGCTGCAGTCCTGGGCCGCCTCGATCGAGTCGATCATGCACGACTGCTCCTGTGGGAGAAGTCAGCAGTCGGCGAGCACTGGCAGAGAGGGGGTTAAGCCACGAACGAACCTGGACCAGAGCGGCGATATCGCAGGACATCTCTTTGAGGCGGGCGACGTCGAGCGCCAGCGAATCGAGCTCGGCCTCGCGCTGCTCCCTCTCCCGAGACTCCCTGGCTTGCTTCGACTCCTGCCACGCGACGGGCTTGCGCTCGGGCCCACTCGCGGAGCCTTGGTCGCGCATGGATCGGGTCTTGGGGTCGTAGAGGGCCGCGCTCGGGTCCAAGTTGGCGAGATACTGCGCAAAGCGGCCTGGTTGGCGCAGACGCAGAGTTCGCGAAGGTAGGACCGAGCTCTCGAGCGTCGAGTCCAAGTCGTCGTCGTCGAGGGCGATGGCCTCCTCCTCCTTCTTCTTTTTGTCCTTGCCGCTGCCGAACATGGACACGGCAGCCCGCTGGACGGACCCATCGGGGTGGCGCACGATTTGGGCCTCGAACTCCTTTCTGCGCAGGAACGGGTGCTCCTCGTCATTGAGCTCGATTTCGGGTTCGTCTTCGTCTTCGTCGTCTTCTTCCTCTTCTTCTTCTTCTTCTTCGTTGTCGTCTTCTCCTCCTTCTTCATGGTCATGCTCGTCTTCGCTTTCATCTTGATCAAGCTTGGCGTTGCCGACCTTGTCCGTCAGGTGCACGATCTCCGACGGGTCGAGGTGAGGCAAAGACTTGTGCGACGGCATCAGTTCCGCGATCTGCAGGGCCTCCGTAGTCTGCAGCACCAACGGCGCGTTCCTGCCAATTTTATAATATAAAAATCAATTTCGTAATTAAGAAATTAATACGAAAGTTATTAATATTTTTAAATCATAAAAAACTGCTGCGTGATCGCAAGGGCATTCGGTACCTGGTGTTGAAGCCGAGTTTGAGAACGTTGGGCCCAGGCTGCCCACAATCCCTGCGGCCGAAGGAAGTGTACTCTTCCTGTTGCCGGCCAACACACATGAGAGAGAGAGAGAGAGAGAGTCAGCTATGAGTGCGGCGTGGCTATCAATCGAACTGAATTACCAGAGTCGCGAGGGTGACGGGGTCGATCAGAGTGAACTTGTCGTTGGACAGGCCCACGACAACCGAGCGGCCCGGCAGCTGGGCGTCGGAGGCATCGACGGTGGCGTGGAAGTAGACCGTCCTCTCCTTCTCCTCGTCGAGCGTCTTTGGACTGGCCGCAGACACGGCGCCCGCCGGGGACTCGGTGCTGGCCACTTGGCCCAACGTGCCGTCCGTCGGCGACCTGGCCGGCTGGTCGTCGTCCCATCCCATGTAGGCGAGCTCGTCAACCTGCTCCCGCGCGACCAGCTCGTCGATCGACGGGCCCTCCCTCCGCTCTTCGCCCGGCTCGCGCTTCTCCACAGCCACTGTGTGCGCACACAGTGAGTGTGTTGTGCTTTTGTTGTGTGTGTGTGTGTGTGTGTGTGTGTGTGTGTGTGTGTGTGTGCGTGCGTGCGTGCGTGCGTGCATGCGTGTGTGCGGCATCGACAGAGGAAAGGACAAGTGTGCGGAGGTACCGAACGAAGTGAACTCGGTGATAATGGAGTACCGCTTGGAGAGGTCGATGATGTCCTGCTGTATGCGGCGCCGCTCGTGGTTGTGCTTGGTCTTGTTGGCATCGTAGTTGCCGTCCTTGAACTGGGTGATCAGGGCCTTGGCGACGAGCGTGTGGAGCAGGTTGCCCTTGGTGAAGCACAGCTCGCTCGTGCTCACGCGCGTCTCGATCTCCTGCTCGCCGTTGCGCGCGTGCAGGAACGCCTGCGTACAGTTGTCGATGAAGCTGTAGACCATCTTCCGCTCGCCATTGAACAGCGAACTCATCTCCCTCGGCGCTTGCTGGATGCGCTCAGCGTGCTCGGTCGTCTGCACAACAGTGGCGATCAGCGCTGTAGACGCATGGGCGAGGTATGAAAGGAATGCGAGCTTACCCATTGGACGGAGATGCTGGAAAGCGAGGGCTGGAGGGCGCGCCTGAACTGCCGCTCGATCTTGTTGCGGTTGGGCAGCGTGCCGGCCTCCATGAACTCGTGCGCGCCCGCACCGAGCCGAGCCAACGTGCGGAGCGTGTGGCGACTACGCACGCCGAAGTCGACAGCAATGTGAGCAATGTGAGCCGCGGGCAAGCCCATGCACGACCATGATTGGGGGGGCAGGGAGGGGAGGGGGAAGCACGTGCCTGGCGTTCGAGCCGAACCCAAAAGTGAAGAGCCGCAGGCGCTGGCAGTGCAGGGCCACGGCGTGCGCGACGTGGTCCTCGTCGTTGATCTGGCCGTCGGTGAAGAGGAACACGTTGCGGGGGGACTTGCCTCCCGGGCTCGCACCGCCCAGCAGGTGGAGCGACCGCAGCGGACCGAACAGGTCGGTGCCGCCCATGTCGGCCTGCAGCGACCGAACGAACGCACGCGCGATCCGTAGCGCTGTGCCCCCCCCCCGACAAATTGTGTGTGTGTGAGAGAGAAAATGAGAGGCAGTCGGGAGGCGAGTGAGAAAAGGGTGAGTCACGCACCACTCTGGTCCGTGGTGGACCTTGACACCGCGAACAGGCTCTCGAAGCCCGACCCGAACACATACATGTTGAACCGGTAGTTATGCGCCGAGCCTGTGTGTGTCGTGTGTGGTGTGTGTATGTGTGTGTGTAAGTGAATTCTTGTGATTGACATTGGCGACGGAACCACCGGGCTTCGAACAGATGAGAAGAGGAGGGGTAACTGTCTACCTTGCGGCAGCAGGTCCAGGCTGGCCAGGAGAGCGCGCTTCATGTCCTCCATTGTCTCGCCCTTCATCGACGAAGAGCAGTCGACAAAGAACAGGAACTCGCGCTCCTCGTCCCCGCTGACCTTGTACTCGAAGCGAGGGTAGAAGGCCACCTGCCGACACGGTAAAAGCGGGAGTGGGGGGTGATGGCTCGGTCAGTCACTCTTTAGATGAGCGAGCGATATGGGAAACAAGAGGGAGAGGAGCGGGGTGCAGGTGTACCATGGCCGCCTGAGTGTGGGTTTGCGGGTTGACCTCCACCCACATGCGGGGCTCGTTGGGCTTCTCGAGCGCGACCTGCAACACGAACTGCTTTCCCTGAAGCGACGCATCTGTACGGCGCGCGTGCGGCAACGCAAGACAGCGACGCTCAGCCATCGACTTGAATCGACACGGGAGATGTGAGGTGGGAGAGGGCGGCTACCCGGTTTAAGCTGGACCGTTGCCTTGGTAGCCGTCCGCTTGAACCGCAACAGGGGCCCGTGCGAGGGGCTCGTGATGTGCAGGATCTCGTAGGGCATGTCGATGCCGACCTGTGAGAAAGGCAAGGAGGGGTGAGCCTGAGGCGCTTAGCTCAAACGCTGGCAAGACCCGCACCTGCAGCCCGAAGCGCGCGCTATGGGCCTCGACGGCGACGGTGTCGGTGGTCGTTTGGGTGATCTGAGCGGCTGCGCTCTTCTGTTGTTGCGCGGAGACGCTGGCCGGCAGGCGGAAGATGATGTTGTCTCCATCGACCTTTGCCAACAAGTTAGTGCACGCGGCCGAAAAAAGAACAAAACAAAAAATACAAAGATAATCATATTATTAGAATAAATAAATAAATAAAAGAAAATTATGAGATGTAGCCTTCGGCGCACCTCCAGCTCAGTGACGTAGGTGATCTTGATGAGGGCGTCGCATTTCGGCGGTAGGTTGCCTACGCTCACGGTGAACACCTCCGGCTTCTCCTCGTCCATGAGGTAGGCGCCATGGCCCTCGCTCACGGCCTGCTGGTACTCCTTGTGGGCCTTCTCCTTCTCCTTCACCTCGCCGATGATATGCTTGCCGTTGATGAAGGCCTCGAAGCCGCACACAGCGCCCAGCTCGTCCAAGGGGAAGACCTACGCGAGGCGCACAGTCAACACAAGCTTGTTCGCACGCACACCGAGCGGCACGCACAAGCCCACGTTCTTAGGCGTACGTATTTGGCTTCGATGGCCTGCTCAGAGTCGTTCCTGTAGTGCTGCATCACCACCACTCGCCCAATCATATCTGCCAAACTCCACGGATTAAGGATGCACACACGCAACACGCGCCCACGAGAATGGGGCCAGGGGAGTGGGCAAGAAACGGTACCCAGCAGGGAGGCCTTGATGTGGACGGCCTTCAGAGGCACCTCGACGTTCTCGCCGCCTTGTTTGGCCAGCAGCCCCGATTCGGTGGGCTTGGGAATAGAGGGCGAGGCCTCCAGGGATGGCTCCGGCTCGTCCAAGAGCGTGGGGGCGTCCCTGAGGAGCGGCTCGAGCAATTTTTGGCTGTCAGGGCCCTTCTGGACGTTGCGCCACGGCGGCGTGGGCTGGGCCATGAAGCTGGCTCCCTCGTCTGAAAACGAACGATCGAAGGGATGGGGGTGAGCTTTCGTCACGTGGCACGCGAAAGCCTCTGAGCGAGTACCTTGCTTGAGCGTGAACTCGACAAGATGCGAGATGTACTGCTGGTTGGAGGCATAGACCACGAACTCATCGTCCTCAAAGTCGGTAGACTTGCAGGAGGAGCGCCTGGGTGACGGAGAGAATGAACCGAGTGTGGTGCGTGTTGTGTGTGTGTGTGTTTTGCGTGTGTGCATGAAATGGGCAGAATACCTGACGCCATGCACGCTGTCGTATCCAGCAGGCGGAGCGGTCAGGCTGGTGTCGATCTTGGTCAGCTGAGCCGATTTGCCCAAGGCCACCTGTTGGGCGCAGTCGTGCGATTGTGTCAGCCATCAGCAAAAGGCAGCGCCACGGACATGGCTCTGCACGCACGCACCTCGCACAGCAGCATGAAGCGTGAGCCTTCGGACGAAGGCGAAGCATACTGGGACGCGGTGGACGACATATCACCAAAATACAATCCTGCGTTGTGTCGCACGCAGGTGCTGCGTCAGTGAACGGAGCTTTGACAGAAGAGATTGGATAATGAAGCAGGAGAGGAGGCCATACCCGAGCCGAGCATGCCCACGTCTCTCCTGCTCACGCCGTGCACGGCCACGACTGCAGGAGGCAAGAGCCCTGTGTCGCCACGGTCGCAAAAAACGTCAACAACGATGGCCAGTGTTGGGTGTTCAGTTGGGTTCAGAAATCGGTCCAGACATACCTCGAGAGAGGAGGCCCAGCAGGTTCGACGCGGGCGAACCGTGAAACAGGAGGCGGCGGTTGGGCAGATGCGCGGCAAAGTTCTCGCGTTCCACGTTCCTGCGCACCTCGAAGATGTTCTTCACCTCGATTTCGGGCCCCTTGGCCCTCGTCGATTCGATCTGGTGTGAAGACGCCAATCGAGAGATTGCGGCGTGGTAAGACAGAGGTCAAACGCGCGAGTGAGCGCGGCCGTCAAGGCCCTGGAAGAGTACATTGTGCTTGAGTTCTTTGAAGTGGGCCGAGGAGGGGCTCAGCGGCTCGATGTTGGCCCGCAGCGCTCGATACTTCATACCAACCTGCGCACCACGCAGATCACCTCCACTCACCTCGTCCACCTGAAGGGAAAACAGCCAATTGGGTCAGGCGAGGCGAGAGCGGCATCGAAGGCGTGCAAGAAGAGTTCAGGGCCAACCGTGATCATGTCTTTCATGAGCTGCACAAGCTCCAGCTTCTCCTCAACGGCTTCGATCGAAGAGATGGGCGCCTGTTGCTTCTCCTTGATGGCGTCGTAGAATTCGTTCGAAAGCTTCTCTACTTGGTCCTCACCCACTTTGGCCGGGTCGCTATCCTTGGCGCTGTCTTCCTCCGCATCCCACTTCCACGCCGGGGGCTTGGCCCCATCTACCTTGCCCTTCGAAGTCATTTTGCCCTTGATGGCGTCGCTCAGCTGGAGCAGTATGGCCTCAGCCTTCTCCAACTGGGCGAGGCTGAGCTTGCCGATGAAGTAGTCGTTGATGGAGTTGAAGAGCCTGTTGTTGGCCTCTCTGTAGAGCAGCTCCACCAGCGCTTTGACCTTGTCGGACAGCTGCACGTTGGTCGTGTTGCTCTCCCGGTCCTTGATCGCCTTGTCCGAACCGATGTGGCATTCGGTGGCAACCACACGCGACTTGACGTAGCCCGAATTGGCACGCACGAGTTTGGTGTAGAGTGAAGCGTACAGCGTCTCGGCCTCCTCCACACGGCTCACGTATCTACACTCCCTAATGCCGCCCTTCGTGTCGCTCAGGACGCCCTGGTGAGTGAAGATTCTGTACAGGAACGCGGCCGCCTCCTTCACCTGCACCGCCACGGCCCCGATGGGAGAGAGCAGGCTCAGCACAAATCACAACTGGTCGATAACGCGAGAGAGGGAGGGGGGGAGGGGCAAGAGGGCGTACGTCTTTGTTGGCCTGTGCTGTCTCGGTGAGTATTGCCACGTGCAGTTCGAGAGCAAAGAACTGGTTCGAGCACTGGAGCACGTCACACTTGGCAACCTCGTAGGAATCCTCGGCCCACAGAGGTGCTCCTGCGAGCCAGGGGAGGACGAAAAGTGAGAAGGAGGAATACGTTGGGCACACGCTCTGGCACCGCACCTTCCTGCTTAGCCTTGTAGGGCCACACAGCCACAAGGGGCGGCACCTGCAAGGCGCTAGGCTTGACCTTGGAGTTGGGCACCCAGATAGTGTTGATATCTGTACATTTCTCCTGCTTGATGTCTTCATGAACACAGAGTTGGTGCCGGCGATCGCGATACGATAGGATCGCATGTCGTATGTGCACAGCATCGACATCGGCGCAAGACACGAAGTGTGGTGTGAGCTTGGTTCTGAGAAGAGAGAGGGAGCGGGCGTACTCTTGGCCTGCCCCGAGGCAAGAAGAAAGGGGAGGCAGGAGACTTGGGCGTTGGCTTCCACGCAAGCGTATAGGAAGCCGACATCCACTATGGGCACGCCATGCTTGAGGGCTCCCAAAACCTTCGATGAGTAGGCGTGACCGTCCACGAGAGCGCGCGTAGCCACCAGATAATTGGTCTACGGTAATATAAAAATATGTAAATTTCCGTTTCACCGAAAGAGCTCATATTTAGCAGACGAAACACTTCCACGAAGTCATGCACGGGGACGCTGGGGAGTGCGGGGAGAGGGGGGAGGGTTTGTGCCTTTTTGTTGATGGTATAGGCCAGTTTGCCACCATGTGAGACGATGGTGCTCTTGACCGCGTTTTTCTCCTTCAGTGGCACACTGCTGTCCAGCTCCACCGCGAAGCTGACGTCCTTAAGAAAACTCATCCCGCACAATACAGCACCTGGACCTGCGACAAGCACCGGTGTGGCTTAGCTGTGCGGACTCGTCGAGTTTGTTGAGGTTGCCGATTTTGTGCCTTTTCTCTTGGCCGAACAGGAATTTTTGGCGCGCGTAACATTCCTGAAATAGCCAAATCCACCACCGCATGCTGTGTTGGCGAAGGCGACACTGGCTGGATCGCTGGAGGCGAGATTGTGCAGCATAAATCAATTCGACAGGAAAAGAAGAACAACATGGATCCTTCGCTGCAGGGCGCCGATTGGAATGAAGAACACAAGACGGGAACGTCGATCATGGCGGTAGTTTACAAGGACGGCGTGGTGGTGGGTGCTGACTCACGTACCACGACGGGCTCCTACGTCGCGAATCGAACGAGCGACAAACTGACCCCTGTGCACGACAAGATCTTCTGCTGCCGCTCTGGATCGGCTGCAGACACTCAGGCCATCGCCGATTACGTCAAGTGGTTCCTCAATCAGCACAGCGTGGAGCTGGGCGAGGACCCTGAGGTCGGCACCGCAGCCAATCTGTTCAAGCAGCTCTGCTACGCCAACAAGAACTTCATCATGGCGGCCATCATCGTGGGTGGCTACGACAAGCATAATGGCGGCAGTGTCTACTCGATCCCTTTGGGCGGCTCTCTCATCAAAGAACCGTGGGCCATCGGCGGCTCAGGATCGTCCTACATCTACGGTTACTGCGACGCCAACTACAAGCCTGGTATGACCAAGGACGAGGCCCTCGCCTTCGTACAGAACGCCCTCTCGCTTGCCATGTCTCGTGACGGCTCGTCGGGCGGTGTCATAAGAACGGTGACGATCACGGCTGATGGCGTTGAGAGGAAGATGCTCCCTGGAAATAAGCTGCCCCAGTTCTTCGAGGACTGAGCAGGTTCTCTAATCTATCCCCTCCACCACCCAGCTTGTGTGAATGCATCTCTCATTCCTATACATACTTCTCATCTAGCCCCATTTCGCTCGCACCTTTTATTTGTTTTCGTTTCTTTTTTGTTTCGAATCAAAAAGCAGGCCAAGATTTGTGAGGGATGGAGCCGTGGGTTAGGCTCAGAACAGGGCTTGGAAAGCCAACATCTGCCCTAGCAGCTCATTGGCTTTCATGTTGACGATGGTCGCAGGGAGGCTTCCATTTGGTTCAATGTGCACCAAGCGCACGACGTGCGAAGATGAGCTGTCTCCTTCGACGGGCAAGAAGGCGTAGCCACCGAGGAGCACCGTAGCGCGCACGTAGCTCTCCGGCTTCTCGGGCACCTGATCGTGGGTCACCGACTTTGCCAGGACCGAGTGCGAGCCCTCGGCCTCGTCCTGGCTCTTCCAAAGCATAAGGCACACATCTCGGTGCCACATGGGCCAGGGCAGAGCCACGCGTTGGTAGACGATCTTCATGTCTGGGTTGCCCTCCAGGTTGGGCACGACGGTCTCGTACTCTTGCACATCTGAAGACTGCCTCTGCCACTCGTCTTTGCCCCAGCTCCAGAAGTGCTCTACCGCTTCCTTGGGCGAGCGGGGCACCTTGCCAAAGACGCGGTAGCAGTTGATCCAGCTGCCCTCCCGAGGCCTGGCCTGGAGCTTGACGCCCTGCTCCTCTGTAATGGTCGTCCACCCATCCGCCATGTCCCGCAGCTCTCGAAAGACGGCCAGAGTCTCATCGGCGATAGCTGCGTAGGTCATCTTCTCTTTCGTTCGGGGGTTGCGTTTGTTTGTGTGTGTCGTTCGGGGGTCTGGTGCTTCTCCCCGCTGTTGTGCCAACCGACAGGTTCTCTGGGTTTCCTAAACCTGTTTCGAAACGCAACAGAACAACATCGCAAACGTTTCGATACAGCGCCAAAAGATGAAGCGAAAGCGCAGTGCGGGAGATGAAGACGGAGATGAGGATGATTGTCTCCTCTCTACGACGTCGGCAGAGGAGCACAAATCACACAAGGTGGATGGTGAGGAGATCGATTGGGCGCAACGCGTCCTCGAAATCGAAGAACGATTGAAAACGATTACAGAGACGCGGAACGAAGCGCAAGCCGAAGACACGGAGCGCCTGCTCTGGCTCCAACTCTACCACGCACACGCAAAGTTGAGCAACTGGCATGAGGCCCTCGACGCTGCACGCAAGGCCGGACGAGGCACTTTTGAAGTACTTTCCGTCGCCAAAGCAGGCGTGATGGCCAGTAGAGCTGACGAACGCGGCTCTTGTGCTTACAGGGCCGTAGGGCCGAGGCCAAAGCTCTGCTCGGTCTGGAGAGGAATGGCGAGGCGCTGACGGTGGCTCGAGCAGCTGTGGACATGGCCAATGGGGCGCAGGAGAGCAAGGCCGACAAACTGCTTCGCCACGCTATGACCGTACGCGCAGCGATGCTCCCGCTGGATGATGCGTCCGATCGCTATCGACGCCTCCTCTGATCCTATCTCTCGACAACAGGCTCACTACGCACCGATTGTGGGCGACCGGCCGGTGCGGGTCGAGTACTACGGCAAGAACAAGGGCAAGGGCCTCGTCGCCTTGCGCGACTTCAAGCAGGGCGACGAGATCTTTCACGAGGAGCCGCTCGTCTGCGCGCCTCCCTACTTCCCGGCAAGCGAGAAGGTTGCATTGCAGTTACGTTCCCGTCAGTCCGAACTTGAAACTCATTCGTTTGTGTGATCGTTGGACGAGCGCGTGCAGGCCTTGTGCTGCAGCAACTGCACGCGATACTTTGGCACGCGCGAGGCGATGGTGGACCGCATGGTCGCTCACGTCAAAGAGTCGAACAAGGCCAAGGCCGCTGCCCTCCCTCGGTTCGGCGAGCTGTGTCCTCCCTTCAGGTACCCGCCCTCGTCTTGCACGGTGTCGGCCACGGTTCAAGTTTATGTGCTGATTTGGCCAATGGTCAGCGAGACCGAGGGCCAGACCTGCGATGGCTGCGGCGTGGAAACCTACTGCACGCCACAATGCAAGGATGACGCTTGGCGACGATACCACGAAGCCGCTTGCCCCGCGTACTCAGCCTTGCGCCCCTACTTTGAGAGTACGTGCGACGTTGGCGCTGGCTGACAAGGCGAGAGCGTCTATCTCACTCGCCCTTGGCCCCTGGTCCACACGCGCAACACAGATGACAACTTCTACGACATTGGCGTGATGGCGCTGCGCATCTACGCCGTCATTTTGCAGAACCTCAAAGCGGCAAAGGGCGAGACCTTGGCCGCGAGGCTCGACGAGGCCTACATGCCGTTCATGCACTTTTGCAAGGTAGCGCGTCCACCTCTGGTGTTCCTCCTTCACCCAGACCTCACCAAGGCGATGTACGCCAAACCTTTGCCTCCACCAATGTTCGCGTGGACGACGTGCTGCAGGCGCCGTTCTCCGATGTTGTCTGCTACGTGGCTGGGATCAACAAGTACCAGGTAAGGTGGTTGTGCCCAGCAGTACACTCGTAGTAGCCTGGGCAATTAACTGTGGCGCACCCGCGACAGGACGAGCTGGTGGAGCGAGACGAACTCAAGAAGTACAAGGTGGTGCTGGTGCAGCAGCTGCACCTGAGCTTGATAGATGCTCTGGTTCCCGAAGAGCTCAAATCGGGTAATGACAGTGTCGCCGCGCAAACACACACCACACCCACACCCACACCCACACACACACACACACAACAGCGTACACCCGCTCACATCACAGTCCTCCATAGAAGAGGTATTCTCCTGGGAGAACCTCGACCTCTTGATGGGCATGGTGGCCACCAACGTGCAGAAGATATCATCGCCTCTCCAGCGCTATGCCAAGGCGCTACAGCAGCAAGACCCAAGGGCGTTCGATCGAAGCGTGCCCAACGAGCTGATGCCATTTATCAACGCGCACTGTGGGCAGGTATAACGTTATTTATTCATATTTCTATCTACACACATCAGGATAGGGACCTCTCATTCCCACCACCTTTCATTTTCTTCTTCTCCGCCTTCAGGGCCTTTTCGTGGTCCACAACTGTATGAACCACTCGTGCGACAACAACGCCGAGACCACCTTTCGGCACGGGGATCGGTGCGTACGAGTCAGCCCTCACACTTACCCGCTTCTTTTCAAGGAACCAGTTCGTGTCGTTGTTGTGTTGACCCCGAGGCGCTCTTGCCCTAAAAACAACAAGGACGGCGACGGTGGTGGCGGTGAAGGACATCCGAGAGGGTCAGGAGGTGTGCATAGACTACATCGGGGCCAAGCGCCTTCGGTGGTCCGCCCCCATGCGACGCCGACGTCTGCTGCGCGAGTACCTCTTTGATTGCGCTTGCCCGAGCTGCGGGCAGATGGCACGCCCCTAGGGGCAGTTTGCACCGGTGCCGTAGACGGATCACTGACTACTAATTGCGCGTGTTGTTGCATGTCCGTCCTTAATACATCGAACCAAGCAACTCGCTGATTGGTCCACATTTTAAGTATCTGCCAGACCACCAATCCCGTGCCTTGCAAGGAAAGAGTGACGGAGTGGTACCCTCCTCCTTTTTTGACCACGGCCCCATTGACGATCCAGCAATAGCGTGGAAGGAGAGAGAAGAGAGCAAGACAAGAGATGAGGAGCACCGGTGTTATGGCGGCCCTCGCACTCAACTTGGTAGTCCTTCTCGCCGGAGCAGCCTGCTTAGTGACCGCGTCCTCGAATGTCTACTGCTGGGGTGAAAGTACTGCGCCAAAAGCGAACCCTCTCCCAACCTATCCCTCGTTATGGCTTTGCATTTTTATTCCATTATTTCTGGTGACTCCACTCAGCTGACCGACTCTCGTGTGCGTCTTTCGCTTTCTTTCTCCCTTCGCGTCGTCTCTTGCAAGACGCGTACAAGCAGATAGCGACCGGCAGCGGCTCGACCTCCGTATCAACTCCCACGCAGGGCGCCAAACTCGTCCCCTTCGACCAGCTCGCAACGATCTCCGCGGGCAAGGCCCACGCCTGCGCCATCCTGACGGCCAACCGTACGGTCACTCTCGCTTCACGCTAGCGAAGCGGCACCGCCCCTCACCTTTAGCCCTAACGAGAACTCTTCTCATTAACGCGAGCTCGTTCACAGTCACCCTTGTCTGCTGGGGCTCTGGTTCGTCTCCCGCCACCAACTCATTCTCCACTTCGCTCACTCAATTTCTCGCACGCGCGCTCACGAACGACGCACGCACGCAGGTGCCAGTGGCGCGTTGGGTCCGAGTGTGCCTGGGGGGAACACCGTGGATCCGCTTTACCCCATGGCGGGCCAGTTCCAGAGTGTGTCGTGCGGCGATGCCTTCACCTGCGCCATCGACATCGCCAGTACGCCAACCGGCCAATGGCAGCCAGCCGCACCCGCCACTCTCCCTCTATTGGGTCATTTCACATATGTCTGACATCTCCTGTTCTCCTCTTGCCGCATCACACCGCGTGCCTCCTCTCAGACAACCTCACGTGCTGGGGCGAGAGTACGCGATGCTCCTCCCGCTTGACTCGACGTAACGTGCCTGCCTGACACGCAGCCTTTCCTTGGCACCACACACACACACACACACACACACACACACACACACACACACACACACACACACACACACACACAAGACCAGTACGGCCAGCTGGGCGTGGGCAGCGATTCCGTCTCACTTCCGGCCGCGCAGAACGTGACCGGTCTGTCGCAGGTGACCTACGTGTCGGCCAGCTACCGCTACACGTGCGCTGTGGCCGGTACGACACCGCGCTAGCGCTGCGCGTTCTCATTCTCGCTCTCGTTCTCCGTTTCGCTCATCATCGTGCACCTCCTTTTCTCCACAGGGGGCCTGGGCTACTGCTGGGGCTGGAGTACGTCTTACCGAGCTTGGCGGGCCCTGGCCTTGCCCTGTGGACTGCGAGTGACCTGGGGCATGTGCGAATGGATGCGTTGGTGGGTGGGGCGGGGCTAACAAACAGACATTCACGGCCAACTGGGCACCAACTCGGCTGCGAACGCGACCACGCCGGAGCCGGTGGCCCTGCCTGGCAACGTCACCGTCGACAAGATAGCCACCGGGCTCGACCACGCATGCGCCCTCACCACCGGTTCGTGCGCTCCTCGCCCCTCGCCCCTCGCCCCAGCCTGCGCTCGTCAACCTCACGCACCTCCCCCTCTCTTTCTCTCGCTGGCCCACGTCGCCAGCGTACGAGCTCTACTGCTGGGGCAACAGTGCGTGCCTCCTCTTCCCCCTTGCCTCCCACGGCCGCTCTGCGACCAATTGCTGTGTCGGGCGAGCCTCACGCCCCTTCCCTCGCGCTGCGCAGACTTGCATGGGGCTGTGGGCGTCGGGTCTACTGCCCCAACCGTGCTCGCGCCACAGAAGGTGAGCGGCTCCTATCTGGCCGTGGCCGCGGGGCAGGAGGTCACCTGCGCCATCTCCCTCGGTACACCCGCATTTACGACACACACCACACACACACACACACACACACACACACACACACACACACACACACACACACACACACACACACACACGCACGCACACATGAGCACTGACCGCTTGTTGCCGTTTGTGGGGGGGGGGGCTGTGCAGCGGGTAGGCAAGTGTACTGCTGGGGCTACGGTGCGTTGATGGTGGCGGGTCGGAGGTGGTGAAGGTGGTCTCGTATGCTCATCGCACACGTGGGTGGACTTGATCAGGCCAGAACGGCATCCTCGGCGATGGACTGAACCAAGGCAACCAGACCACGCCCCGCCTGGTGTCGGGTCTCACCGGGGAGTATGTGGCGGTGGCCGCCGGCTACACGGCCGCGTTCGCCGTCGATACCTGTACACGTCGACCCTCCCTTCTCACCTCCGACGATCGTGCGTGAGCGAGATTGAGGCTAAGCTACAACACACACACACACACACACACACACACACACACACACACACACACACACACACACACACACACACACACACGACACCTCTCCGCAGCCGGCCAAGCCCAATCGTGGGGCAAAGGTGGCTTCCTCCCCCTCTTCTCTTTGCGTTGCTTGAGTTGCGCGCGCGCTGGCCCTGTAGCGAAGCAAGCGGTCGCTTTTCGGCGTGTATTATGTGTTGTGCGTGTGTGTGCGTGTGTGTAGTGTGTGGTGTGGTGTGGTGTGTGGTGTGTGTGGCTAACAGCGATGACTGCCAGCCGTCACAGGGCAGCTGGGTCGCACCCTCGTGAGCGAGAACAGCATCTACACGCCCAGCCCAGGTAACGCAGCGGCGCGGCCTCCTCCCTAATTCGCCGCCTCATCGCCGCTCTCGCACATATGTTTGGGGCCGCGTTGGTTGATTGGCTGTGGCTGGCTGGGTGACGCTCCTCCTCACAGTGAGCGTATCTTACTCGCTCGGAGCGGGCGTGTCGATCCACCCGTTTGGCAGCTTCGCCTGCGCTCTGGCCACTGCCGCGCCCTCGCCTTCTCCCTCGCGCTCCCCTTCGCCTTCGCGCTCGCCCTCGTCCTCGCCGTCCCCGACGCCGTCTACGTCCCCAATCCGCTCGCCCTCGCCCTCTCCATCCAGCTCACCCACTCCCTCGCCCTCGACCACGCCTGCCATTTCTCCCTCCGTGTCGCCCTCGCCCTCGCCGTCGGTCGTGCCCGTGCCTTCGGCGGCGGTGAAGGCCGAGTTCAACCCCGACGTGCCCACGGTGGCCATCAGCCAATCAGGTGCGCGCTCGAGAGCCTCCTATTGGCCTTGCGTTTGGCGTTGGGGGGGGGGGTAGTGGCGGTGGTCTCACTCTGGTGGGCGCAGGCGGCACGAGCTCGACGACGCAGCGGGTCAACCTCAACCTGGTGAGCCTCGAGGAGATCGCCGGCGACGCCACCACCGTCGTGCTTCAGTCCATCGACCTCACCAGCGGTCCGTTCGCTTCCACTTCGACTCCCCCGTTGCCTCTCACCCGACCTCACTGCGACGCGTGTGTCGTGTCACCATTCAGTGGGCTGGACGGTGGAGGAGTCGACGAGCGACGAGAACGCGACCCGCTACGTCTTCACCAGCCAGCTGGGCTCGGCCACGGGCGGCGCCAACAACGCCACCCTTCAGTACATCTTTGACACGTACGACTCTGAACGGCTCATCACCACCGGTTAGCACTCCTCCCCCATGGCCTCTGGTCCTTTCTTGCTGGTCTCGGCCGCTTGCTCTTACCGCTTCTTGCCCTTTCCCTCTCGAGCAGACAGCAACTACACGTTCACGGTGACCCCGTCCCTGCTCAAGTTCTCCTTCAACATTACGTCTTGGCGATGGAACTCCACGTAAGTCCACACACACACACATACATGTGCACTCATGCGCTCGCACAAGCAAGCAATGATTGACTGATCGCCCTGCGTGTGCGTGTGGGGGGGGTGAAGGTTGGGCAAGCTGCGGCTCAGGCTGAAGATCGACCCGTCGTTCGTGCGCGTCACACGGTGGGACGACACGCCGCAGGTCGGCATGACCACGCTCCTCTTCGCCAGCGCCCGGGCCCAGCAGGCCAGCACGCTGGTGCGCCTGCTCAACTTTGCCGAGGCGACGGGCGGCTCGACCCGCGTGCCCATGAGCGCGTCGGCCGAGGTCGACACCTCGTCCCTGTCGCTCACCTTTGACCACTTTGCCGACGCCATGCTGTTCGATCCCGGTAACTCTCCCCCCACCCACCCCTATCTCCACCCTCTCCCTCGCTCGCGGGCGACTGACGGGGAGTCCCGATCTGCGCAGACTTTGGCCTTCTGCTGGGTCGCGAGGAGGGCTCGAGCAGCGGAGGCGGCGACAACATGGCCCTCATCATCGGCGTGGCGGTGGCGGTCCCGGTGGCGGTGGTGTTTGTAGTCGTGGTGATCGCCGCGTCCGCGGTGGTTCTCCACCGGCGGCGCAAGGCCACCATCAACAGCGGAGTGATCAGCTTCGACAACGACCGCACCGCCGACGACCAGCTCTGAGCGCTGCACCTTCCCCTTCCTCCTCTTTGGACAAAGCGTTGTGGTACATGTACAATTTTCTATTGAATGCGAAGAGATGCAGCACAAGCATCAAGTTACACTCCGTCTCGAAGGCACTGGCGAAGCTGAATCGCTTTTGGGCATCGACCTCCCCGTGTTGATCGCGTTTGTGGTAGGCAAGTTGTCGTGGTTCCAGGTGGGCGTCGTCTCAAGTCCTCACTACGCTTCTCGGCGGCTCCTGTCCCCTTCACGGCGCTGCTGCTCCGGCTTGCTCCCCGGCCTCGACGCTTCCAGCTCGAACTCGGCGTGCGCGTGCGTGTGTTTAAACGGCACAAGGGAGGGTTGCGTGAGTAAGGCGATGAGGATGGGCAACAGGAGGAGAGAGGCGTACCGGCCCACCGAGGGCCTCCATCCGTAAGGCAGCCTTCTGCTTCGTTCGCCTCTAGGTTCGCCGATGCCTCCTGGATCGATGAAGAACAGCTCTGTGATCCCCCTCTCCTCGTCGGCGTTACCGCACGCCGTCCACTCCGCCGCGCGCGATTCCCTGTGGCGAACGCCCCCCTGCCCACAGCAATCCCTCCTTGGTGGAGGAAGAGCAGAGGCAGAGGGCGAACCGTATTGCGGATGACTGGAAGTCGTATCGCTGACATGTCGTCAACTTGGTTCGTGCGCGTCTCCACCCGTGAGGCCGGTTGGGCCTCGACGGGTGAAGGCGTGCACAGGAATCATGCACGAACCCGGCGAGTCCCTCTGAGCTGCGTGCTGCGTCGTGTGCCTCTTCCCCTCGACCCTCGTGCAGTGTGTGTGTGTGTGTGTGTGTGTGTGTGTGTGTGTGTGTGTGTGTGTGTGTGTGTGGTGTGTGTGAACATGGCTTCAGGAAGGGCAACATGCGTGAGGGGGGGGGCACGCCGTACCGGCCCATCGAGGCCTCCCATCCTTGTACGCGCGCTGCCCCGCTGCTGCCTTCTCCTGCATGGGTTAGAACCGGTGCCTCGCCAGCTTGGTGGTGGAGGAGGGACCGCAGCCCCTCCTCCATCGCCAAGCTGGCCTCCGCACTCGTCCAAATGACAATGAGACGATTGAAGGCGTGTGGAGTCGTGTTGATGTCGTCGTCTTGGGCCTCGAGAGTGTGGTCGCATGGGTCTGTGCTTGGCGCTCTCTGGTCTCTCACGGTTCGGTGCCCCAGGCAGGCGGTCTGGCTCTCCACCGACGAGTGGGCTCGGCATTGGTGTGATCCGGCGTGCGTGAGGGTGCTTGTGGAGAGCTGTCACGTGTGTCGCTTCCCCGAGCCCGGCCAAGTTGTGTGGCGTGTGTTGAAGTGCGCGCTGCGCGATGCGAGATGTGGCGCGATACTGCGTGTATGTAAAGCGGTGCTTTGCGCATGCATTATAGAAAAACGTATGTGTGTGTGTGTTGTGTGCTGGGGTGGAAGGGCTTGCGCGATGCTCAAATGGTTTTGTGTATTATTTATATTTATCTGTATATATATACTTTTTTATGCTATAGATACTATATAATCCGTGTTGGGTGGTGTGCGGAGTGCTGCGCGTGCAAGCGGGTACCACGGACGGCGCGTTGGGGTCTGGCCTTGACTGGCGGAGCTCACCAAGTGGAAAGGGATCGATCATTGGCGGTGTTTGGCGCACGGGCGTGGGTCTCTTGTTCGGCCCTTGGTGGGTGTATGTTTGTTTGCATGGGGTCTTGTGGCTCGGCCATGTTCCTCGCGGTGTTTGGCGCACGGACGTGGGTCTCTTGTTCGGTGAACGGTAAGGCGCCCTTGGTGGGTGTATGTTTGCATGGGGTCTTGTGGCTCATGTGATGTGCCTAATGTGGTGGCTTGTGTGCGATGCGGGGCGCTCCAAGCGGTGTCATATCTATAGAGTGTGCTGGCAATGTGCGGTGTCGCGGCGTTGTGGGGCGCGTGTGCTGTGAACATTAGGTGTGAGTGAGTAGGACAAGGAGCGACAACTTCGTGCGTGTGGGGCAGGGCGTACCGGCCATGTACAAGTCCTCCCTCGTAGAAGTTAACGCGTAGGTGCGTAGCGCCATCTGCTTGTTCGTGGCGCCTCTCTCTCTCTCTCTCTGGTCCGGCTCTCCACTGACGAGTGGGCTCGGCATTGGTGTGGTCCGGCATGCGTGAGTGTGCTTGCGGAGAGCTGTGGCGTGTGTCGCGTCCCCGAGCCCAGCCAAGTTGTGTGGCATGACGTGTGTTGAAGTGCGCGCTGCGCGATGCGGCGTGTGGCGCGATACTGCGTGTATGTAAAGCGGTGCTTTGCGCATGCGTTATATATACGTATGCGTGTTGTGTGCTGTGTGCTGGGGTGGAAGGGCTTGCGCGATGTTCAAATGGTCTTGTATATTATTCTATACATATACTATAGATACTATAGATACTATATAATCCGTTTTGTGTGGTGTGCGGAGTGCTGCGCGTGCAAGCGGGTACCACGGACGGCGCGTTGGGGTCTGGCCTTGACTGGCGGAGCTCACCAAGTGGAAAGGGATCGGTCATTGGCGGTGTTTGGCGCACGGGCGTGGGTCTCTTGTTCGGTGAGCGATAAGGCGCCCTTGGTGGGTGTATGTTTGGAGTCTTGTGGCTCGGGCATGTTCCTCGCGGTGTTTGGCGCACGGGCGTGGGTCTCTTGTTCGGTGAACGATAAGGTCCTTGGTGGGTGTATGTTTGGAGTCTTGTGGCTCGGGCAAGTTCCT
>JANDJZ010000356.1:0-47163 GCA_027943245.1 Acanthamoeba sp. SK_2022b
TGGACAGGTGCTTCCATCCCTCTCTCCATCTCCCTCTCTCCATCTCCTACTCCTATTGAGAGGTAACGCGTTCGCTTACGCGTCCGCGTGTGCAGCTTCGCCGGAATCTTCTTGAGCGTCGACGCGGGCATCGAACTCTTTACCAAGGCCTGCGATCCGACAGCCCACTCGACTGCGACTGTGCCAGGCGAGGAGGCTGCCCCGCTCCGGCCCAAGCCAGAGCAGGTCGACCACACGGCCAACGCAGGTAGGCCGATTGATGGAAAGGGGATTTGAGGGGCCAGAAAACCAACCCGGGCTATGGTGGGCAGTGCGTCCGAGCGTGGAGGACGTGGCGCGGGACAATCTGGAACGCCTCATTCATGTGCTGGATCGGGCACAAGCGGAGATGGAGGCTGATCCACAAGAGAACGCCGAATCGAACGAATCCGAAGAGGCGCTCCTCCGCCAATCGTTGCTGCTCCTTCCTCCCCGCTACTACCGCCAGGTACGCGCTTCCAGTGGATCGGCTTGTCTAGCAGAGATGTCTAAGCGGGGGGCTCTCGTATCACCAGTACTTGAGCGCGTTGCTGTCGCTCAAGGCCAAGTGCTGTCTCTTGATGGGTTTGCGCGAACATGCCTTTTCCTCGTACGCGTTCCTCCCCCTCTCGCCTCTGTGTTAGAGCTTCTCAGGCGCTCCCATTCCTGGCGTGCGACTAACCTTTGATCGCGTTGTTGTTGTTGTTGTTGTTGTTGTTGTTGTTGTTGTTGTTGTTGTTGTTGTTGTTGTTGTTGTTGTTGTTGTTCAGGGCTGGGGAGGCTGCCGGGCTGATCCGTGGGAATGTTTCCACGTTCAGGAGCATGCAGCCGTATTTCCTCCCCATGCTGTCTTACCTGCTTGAGGTATCGCCTGTTGTAGTGTGTGTGTGTGTGTGTGTGTGTGTGTGTGTGTGTGTGTGTGTGTGTGTGTGTGTGTGTGTGTGTGTTATGTGCGAGTGCGAGCCAGTCTGATGGCGTCCTATCATGACCAGGTGCTGCGTGAGGGGTGCGGCGCAGCAGAACTTGAAGCGCGTGATCGTTGCGCACAAGATCACGACTTCATTCATCGCACGCTACTTCCCGACCTCGCTCGCAGGTATGTGGGGGAGTGCACGTGGCTGCCTTTCGGACACAGCGGCGCTTCCGCCTCCTCCGCGCACCTGCAGCCCTGGTGCGCGGCAGCCCCACAACCCGCCTCATTGGCACCGCCAGTTCCCTTCTATCCGGCCTCGCGCCACATCTCCCTCCTCGACGTGGCAGCCCTGCCTCCGCCGCCGTCTGGCCCCTTCTCTCCTCTTCACACGAACGAGATGGACGCCGGGGGCGCCTTCTCTGCTCCCCCTCCGCCCCAGCAGCGCGGGGCGACACTCGCTGCCCAGGGGCGCCCCGTGTCTCCCGCGGGGTACGGCCACGCAATGCCACCATCGTTGTCATCCGGGAGTTCCGCTCAGCCAGCGGCGGAGCACGCGCACAGCTACAGCGAGTATCAGCCAAAGCCGTGCTACCTCGCCCCTTCGCCGATCCCGCCAGCGCCGTCGTTCATCAACATCTACAACTACACCAACATCTTCATCAACTCCATCCCGTCCGCACCACCTTCACAAGCGCACCTCTCCTCCATCTCGTCGTCTTACCTGAACTCCAGGCCGCCACCACCACCGACGAGCACGGCGATGTACGCGTCGTGGCGAGCAGATAATAATAATAATTATGAATGAATAAATAAAACAACATTGTTTTAGAGCTCGTCAGTGTGTTGTGCAGTCGTGACGGACGAGAGGTGACAGTCGTGGGAGGGGCACAGGCACGCACTGTCGCGTGCCGTCGGAATGAAGCCGCGGAAGCAGAAGGGTTCCTCGTCCACCTTGTCCGCGCACCACTCCTCGGCCGTCAAACCGCCCTCATTCAGGTAGAATGGGTCGTCCCCTACTCCACACGCACACACACACACACACACACACACACATACACACACATGCACATACAAACACACAGACAAGCACATTCACACGCGCACGCACTCGTTAGGGCACGATTGCGCGTTGCGCGCGGGCCGCGTGTGTACCGGGCGAAAGAGGGATGTCTTTGCATGTTTCGAACACGGCCAAGCAGTAGTCCTACCGGGGTTACGAGGTGAGCGAGGAGTCGTTTTACCGCCCACGAGCCAAGGGAGGCCGGCGCACCCAACAGAACCTGATCTGGCTCTGCAGGCCCTCGTGGAACATGGCCGAGTCGGGCGAGCATTCGGCGCACTTGTAGTCTGCCACGACGGCGTAGCAGTTGGCGCAGGCGGGATCGACCAGAGCGTCCACAGATTGTTTGATGCTCTTGGTCAGCTTCCTATCGCAGCAGCTTCGCCCCTGATACTCGTGGCAGAACGCCAGCTTCTTCTTCGGCTGCAGCCGAAGGTTGTGTGAGGAAATAATAATGCCTTTAAAAAGGAACATAATTATCAATTCTGAAACAATATATCTGATAAAAATTTGGGGGTGCGTGCCTTGAAGGGCTTGGGGTGAGGGTTATCTTGCGCACAGCGGCCTTCTTTCTTCTCGAAGTACTCTCCGAGTTGGGTCTGTGCTTCCGCCACTTGAACCACCCATACTGCCACCAACGTAGCCAGCACCACTGCCACCAGCACGCCTGCCCGCATCCTCACCGTCGCGCTTGAGAGTGAGCACTTCCACCTCCCCTGGTACGGCCAGCAGCAAATGAAAAGACTAAAAGAAATAGCCTTTATATTCCATAATTAAACTAATTGTTCAAAAATTGCATGAAGAGGAAGAAGGGGGCGAAGGCCGCCGTAAAGCGGCCAAACGCCACGGCGAGCCCCGCGAAGAAGCCCGCCAGCGCTCGCGGGATGGGGCAACCACTGACCGCGGCCACGAGATGCGCCGCAGTGGCCGCAGTCGCGATGGCCGCAGCCGCTTGGTACTTGTGGCACGCGTCGCTCCTCGGCTCACACACGCAGCTGCAGGCGTGGTCGCTTGCGCGGAACGTGCGCGCGGACGTGGGCGTGCCGGTGGTCGACGGCTGGTCGGGCTTGGGCGGCGGCTCGTTCTTCGCGGCGATCGCCGATCGCCGTTCTCTCGTCAGCACCGGCGGGGACGTCGACGACCTTCTTCTTCGACAGGCGAGCGGCGGCGGACCCGTGCCCGTAGTGCTGCGTCGTACGGCCATGGTGGAGCGCTGGCCCGCCCTCTCCCGCTGGCGCTCGCCCGCCTACCTCGCCGCCCGACCCGTACGCGCCTCGCACATTTGATGTTGTGTTCTCCACTGTGGCCAGCGCTGACTCGATGCACGCACAACCAGGAGTTGAAGGAGATGACCGTGGACGTGGGCGACTCCAACACCTTCCTCTACGTCGTACGTGCTCATCGTACACATTATTATGGTTATTTACTTATTCATTGATACCACGCATGAACAACACTTGTTGCGCAGGACAAGGTGCAGGACATGTGGACAGAGGGAGTGCCCAACATGCCCGACCAGAACTACTCCTCGGTGCCCATGAGCGCCAGCGACTTCTTTGACCGGATCCATGGCAAGCCCGACGGTGCGCGCCCAGTTGCCCTCTCCACCGACCGCGCGCACATACACAGACACGGAACAAGCTCACCGGTGAACGGGGAGCGCAGGGAAGTACTACTACCACTACGGTCGGGTGAGGGGATCGCTGCTGGCCGACGTGTCGCCGAACGACCCGCTGTGGCGCACGCGGGACGATGCCGCGCAATTCGGCCTGTACCTGTGGCTCAGCGGCGTACGCGTATCCCACGCACGCGCGCGGTCCGCAAGCTTCTGACAGCGTGTGGGTGGGGGGGGGGCGGCGCTGGCTGCTCGCCCAGGCTGACGTGCGCCCCGCTATACACTTTGACTCGGACCACAACTTCTTCGTCCACCTCAACGGCAGGTACCGCGTGGTGGTGGGGGGGGCGACACGCGCGAGCTCTCTCTCCCCGTAACATGGCCTTTGTTTGGTTGTTTGCTTCGACTGACATCACTCAACCGACCGCGGTTGCGTCTCGCGCCCGGTCTTTTTGCCCCCCCCCCCTTTGCTTGAAGCAAGAAGTTCGTGCTGTTCCCGCCGTGGGAGTGGGAGAATCTGTACCTCTACCCGCGCATCCACCCGTCGTGGCACAAGAGCCAGCTCTCGTTCGACGCCGTGTCGCTCGACGCCTTTCCCAACGCCCGCCACGCCCACGCCTACGAGGTTCGCGTCGTGTGCCTTTCCGGTGGTGGTGGTGGTGGTGGTGGTGGTGGTGGTGGTGGTGGTGGTGGTGGTGGTGGTGTTACATTCGCGCGTCGTTCTGCCCCCCCCCCCCTCTGTTCACGGACAGGTGCTGCTGGAGCCAGGCGACGTGTTGCACGTGCCGCCATACTGGTTCCACCATGTCGAGTCCACGACGCCATCAGGTCGGGTCAGACCGCTCTGTCCGCACGGCGAGGTTCTGGTTACTCTAAACGGCAGCCCGGTGGGGGGGGGGAAACAGTTTCGCTGGCCTCGTGGTCTGAATTCAGCGCCCACCAGCCGATGCGCGAGCTCTTCACCGTGCACTACGAGACGATGACGTGGCGGCAATACCGAGGCAAGGACCAGATCGTCGCGGTCAAGCTCTACCTGGGTTTTGCCCCCCCCCCCACAGCCCTCTTTTTCCCTAGATGCGTCTGCTGACGGGTCGCACGGGTCTCATGACAGAGATGCTCATCACGAGGCTCTTGGGCTCGCAAGCGAAGCGATTCGTAGAAGGTGTGCTGCACAGCAGGTGGCCAGCACCAATGCAAACCCTTGTCCGCGTACGGCACACAACCTCTCTCCCAATGGCTCTTGAATATGATCGGTTCACCAACGTGTAACTGCAGGAGTCGACGACGATCAGCTGCGACGCTAGATGGGAGCCCAGCTGCGATCGCCACATGCAGGAGGGACTGGGCGACGATGTCGACATCACGCTGGACTGCTTCGAGCGCCTGGTGGAGCCTTCGCTCAAGGGCACGCGCTACGCTCGGGCCATCGCCGACATCCTGCTCGCCGACTGGATCGAGCTCTCGGCCTCCGAGGTCGTCGGCGCGGCCAACACCTTTGTCTTCCTCCGCGACTGCCTCTACTTTCCCTGAACCCCCCCCCCCTCTCTTTCTCCCTCTTCCTCTTTCTTTCTCCCTACCTCGCTGCTTGCTGTACAGTTCGGTGTATTTACAATATGTGCAGACATGGTTGGGTGCTACGTCTCGGGTGGCCACCCCCTCTCCTTCTCGAGAACTGCGCTCTTGCGAAGAGTGGTTGGCGTGGCGATGGTGTTGTGTTGTCTGCGACTAGCTGCTGTTCATGGTGGGACAGGGCGAGTGAGCGGGCACGTGTCCCGTGTAGGGGTGGGACTGCATCCACATGTAGCTGGGCATGAAGAACGAAGGCATCGGAGACAGCCTGCTCAACGAGGATGATGGTGTAGTCTATCAGTCGTCATTGAGAGACCGACAGCCAGCCCCAATTCCAATCAGCCAATTTTGCCCACAGTAGACACACGTCTCCACATGTATTAACACGAAACGAGAGGAGAGAAGGCGGAGAGACACGCACCCGCGTCGACGGCGCTTCTCGGTGTGCGAGTGGGGGTGGTGGTGGAACGCTTGCGAAGCGACGAGCGACGTGTAGGTGCTCCAGCCGAAGCCCACCATGTTCATGAACAGGACGCGGTAGGGCAGCGGGATGAAGAAGAAGTTGATCACCTGGGCCGGCGGCCAGATCGTCGCGCCCGCCAGGAGGACCCGCGTGAAGTCGGCCTTTGTTTTCTTCCATATCGTGTGCATGTCCTCACCTGTGCGTGTGATGTGCGGGGGGAGGTGACAATCAGATCGTCACACAATGTGTGTGTGTGGTGGTGGTGGTGGTGGTGGTGGTGGTGGTGGTGGTGGTGGTGGTGGTGGTGTGTGTGTGTGTGCGTGATGTCGGGACACGCACCGGCGATGAGACCGCGGGACAGGAACAAGCCCGAAGCGAAGACGGGGGAGACCACGATTTGGTCCAGCACCACCCGCTGCAGCACCCGTCGCAGCTTGGTCGCCATCGAAGGCGCGGCCGGCATGGGCAGCATACGCTCGAGAAACTACGCACATGCGCGCGCATACAATACACACACACACATAGAGAGAGAGAGAGAGAGATTCAGAGAGCCCAGGACTGGGCTGAGGCAAGGCGAGGCGAGGCATGGTGAGGGGTACGTACCTGGTACCAGTTGTGGCTAAAGGGAGCGACGAAGAGGGAGCCGTATACAGCCATCCACATGGTCTGCTTGGGGTTCCACCAGTGTTCGTGGGTGGCATCGCCGGACGCGGCGGCGCGGTCGGTCTCCCGAGGGGACATGGGCGGCGGTCGTCGCAGTCGCTGGGAGAGGAGGTCGGCCGAGGCGATCACTGTGCCGGAGGTGAGGGACTTGACCAGGAGGGGGGCCTCGGTGAGGCGGCGGTGGTACCACCGGAATGGCGCGAGCGAGGCCTGGCCCAGCCGCCGAATGAGCGATGTGGAGGCTGAGGAAGACCACATCGTGGTGAATGCGCTCATGTAAGCCAGCGCTGGCTTGTTGTTCGTGTGGTTTGTTGTATAAGGCTCCTGCTTGTCGCGCGCGCCTTAACCGTAGTCGTATGGGAAGGGGGGTTGACTGACTGGTCTTGGCGAACCACAGAAAGCAGGTAATGTGTTCGAAATTTGCTGATAACTGCCCTCTCCTCTTCAACTCGTGAGCGTTCTGCCTTTCCTTGCCCCACAGGAGATAGGCAGAGTTAGCCAAATTTCTTCGGTTTCTCCAGTGGTATTCGAGATCTCTTGCGCACCTGGGAGTTGTACGTTCAAGCAAATGTAGGCGAAACGAGCGGCGGCGGGCCAACACCACGGCTAACACGACAGCAAGGGCAGGGGCGTGATAGTTGTTGTTGTTGTTGGTTGTGGTGGTGGTGGTGGTGAGCGAGGGAACAAAGAACTGTGCATGCATTCATGGTTGAGGTCTCCTTGTTCGCCAGCATGTGGAAGGGTCGTACAGTGAGAGAAAGGGGTGTGAGAAGGTGGTGGGCTAGGGTGCAGGAGGAGCAGTTGGTTGGTAAAGATACAACGAGACAAGGTGTGGCTGTGGGCAGGTTGTTGACGATAAATGTGTCCTCCAGGCGCGGAGCACCACAAGGGAGCAATGAAAGAAGGGCAGTGAAGGACGAAAATGTGAACCTGGGCGGCCAATGCGGACGTGCAGCTGCGCCGGCGCGGGGCACCCGAGCGCCTGCAGCGCTGCCACAATCCTGAACTCTCCTTCGCCGGCCTCTCAGAGCGGCTCTCACACGCACGCGCTGGAGAACAGAGAGGGAGGTGGTGGGCAGCTCATGATCGAAATTTCGGGCCAGATTGTGTTGAGTGCCCAGGCGCACAACGTGATGGAGATGAAGCAAGCACTGGAATGGGCAACTGGTTCGTGTGGTCAAAATTGTTGGTATGTTCAGCATATTTCGAGGTTACATGCTCGCCATACCAAGGCGTGTCTTTCGTGTCCTTCTCTACTCTCAAGGAGTCGATCATCGGCGGTGGGAGCGGTACTCTGGAGCGAAGAAGGGCGAGTTGTTGATGATCTGGTCGAGCTGCTTGGCTGTCCACTCCAGCGCACCGCTGCTTCCGCTCGGCTCGTCTCTTCGCTCCGGTGCGTTGTCGCTCTCCTCCCGGTGCCGCAAAGCCGCGGGCATACAAGCGGACCGAGCAGCGGCGGACCACCAGAACGCCCAGTCGATGGACGGCCGTCGTTCCCGCCTCATCATCTCCATCGCGACGCTGGTCTTGGCCCCCTTCTTCTTCATCCGTTTCTCGATCATCTTCAGGGGTTTCTTCAGTTCGTCCAGTCCCATCGACTTCTTCCTCCCGCCACCGGTGCTGCTCTCCGTCGTAGTGGTAGTAGTTGTGTGTACCTCTGCCATTGTGGTCCCCACCGCGTTGTCGTTGTTATTGTTCTGCTGCTTCTCCAGTTCCCGGACGGACATCTTCATTGTGTCAGTTGTGGCTTGTGCGTGTATGTGTTGTTGCAAACGAAAGAAAGGGCCAAGGCCACTGGTTTTGTGGCAGGTCAGGTAAACCACCACTGTCACGCTCTAGCCTAGGAGCTCCTGTCTCCCTTCCCTGAACCCCGTCGGCTAACTCGTGACACCCAAGCGGCACCACTGGCTGTTCCTCTTTCTCGTTTCTCGTCCATCCTTCGTGCCGGGCAAAATGTGGGCATCTCGAGGATACGTTGCCTGGTTGGTTGTTAGGCATGCTGTGGGGAGCTCTATGTAAGGTTATCTCAACTGGTCGTTAAGGCAGTGCACAACGATGCGTGACATGTAAACGAGCCTCTGCGAGATCTCTCATGTTCGGTGTCTTAAGAACGCCCTCTTTCATTATTGGGCGAGACACCACCCAATGGGACTCGCCAGAATGGGGCGAGGGCCTCGCCTAGGCGCAGGGGCCACCCCTCTTCCTTCGCGACAGGCTGACCTCCTTTTCGTCGTCGTCGTTGTCAGCGTCGTCCAGTAAGACCAACAGGGGCGGTGGATCTCGCGTCCTGTCGGTGCGCGCTCGTTCTCCGAGGTGTTGCGGCGACGGACTCTCCGTTAGCTCTATCGTGACGGACGGCTGTTCCTCCTCCTCCTCCTCCTCCTCCTTAACGGGGACCCGCACAAAGTCGTGCAGGGTGCGCTGGGTCCCTCCTTGCAGGTGGCCCTGCCTGGTATCCCCATCCCCAGTCCTGCGTCTCTTCGGTGCGGTGGTCTCTTCGGAGCTTTTCTTTCGCTTCTCTGTGGTCGTCGGAGGGTTTGAACCGACCATAGCGATGCTCAGTGGTGGGTGGCGGTGCTAGGCTCACCGCGGAGCTTTTGGGGCCGGGGGCACGTACTCTGCTGGTATCCCTCCGGCTCTTTGCATTTGACGTAGGCACCCCCGCACTTGGCCTGGTGACCTGCCACGTCATGGATGTTCGTGCCAAGGTGACGTCGTCCTCGTGAGGCCGCGGCGCCACGAGAGCAAGTTGCGGGGGTAGGAGAGGCGTACTCGGCCACCAGGGGTCGCGAGGTGAGGGTGCTCGGTTCATGGCGCGCTTCACCACGTTGCCGCACCCATCACACTTCCACCAGTGCTGGCGGTAGTGGGCGACCTGGCGGAGCAGAGAAGAACAACACAGTGCGTTGAGAACGTATGGTCTTGGTGAAACGAAGGGATGGCACGAGGAAGTCGAAGAAGAGGGGATCCACATTACCTCGTCATGGAAAGAGTGGTAGACAGAGATATTGGTGCCGGCGGCCTTGTTGATTCTATACATGTGTTCGAGAAAGCATTGCCCATGATCATCGTGATCCCTGGTGATGGTACATATCATTGGAGTAGAACAAACGTGAGGCCTACAAGATGATGATCGAGTGGAGCGCAGTGGGCGTATATACTTGTTGCTTGCCGTGACGAACAGGTAGGCGTGAATCATCTCGTGAAGCAACGTATCTATCATGTCGCTCCGTGGCCGAAACTGAGCATTGTTTCGAGGAGGAGAATGACCTCAGTCCATGCGCAGCAGTGCAAAGAGAGAGAGAGAGAGAGAGGGAGGGAGAGTTGACAGCTGCACAGGCGCATTACCTTCAACAAGGGCTCACTCATTCCAATGCTGCACAAACCGCCTCGTCCTTCGTATTTACATATCCCCGCGCATCTGGTGCAGCGTTCGACCAAGCGACGAGAGCAAGCATCAGCATGGCGGAACGAATTACGCAATGGGCACGCATGGTAAGACTGAGAGCTCGTACAGCGTCATTCTCTTGCTCCATTTGACTTCAACGCAGCTCAGTTTGCCCCAAAAGTAGCGATCATTGAAGTGAAGAAACAAGGTGTGCATGTCCGCATCGTCAATGCTTGCTATTGCCTCTTCGCCTATGCGCCCGCTCTGCAGCAGCGGTTGGTTGCCTTCACTGCCGGCCACCAGCCTCCCTAACTCCTTCCGCGCGTGTGTCAGTTTAAAAAAAAACTGAATGATAATAATAATAATAATAATAATAATAATTCACACGCGCCGCCTACCTCTTCTTGAAGCCTCTTCGCCAGCAAAAGATCAGGGTCTTCTTCGTTCTCGCTGGAAGATGCTAAATTGAGAAAGATCTGACCGTGTGCATCATTCTCCTGCAACAACCTAAGAGCCAGTTGAAGGTCATCCTCCTCCTTCTGCAGGCGCCGGGCAAGCGATTCATCGATACTTGCCCGCTCTTCTTCCATCTTGTCTGCTAGAAGAATTTTTTTCGTTTCCCCGCGAAACATTTATTTTTTTAATTTGCTGGTGGCGAGCTTCGTCTCATTGGGCTGGAATGTTGAAGCGGAACGAGAAGAACTGCTTCTGCGCCGAGGTCTGCACAGCTTGCGCCCAGAATCGGTACTGCAGGCCGGTGCGCGTCACGTACCTGCAGAACAAACGAGAAATGGGTAAGCGGACAGTGACCAGCACTGGGCACAGGCCAAAACAAACGTACGTGTAGTCGAATACCACGGTTTGGAAGTCGCGGCAAAGCATCGGCTGAAGCACGGTAAATGGGTTAACCCATGGTTCTCAATGGCACATTCATTTCTCGAGGATAGATACCTTGCCTAGCGAGTACCGGCCTCCGTGGTTGTCAATGTTTGGGTTCACGCCAAGAATGGTGTCCATCGTGATGTCGCCGTTGGAGCGAATGATGGTGAAGCTGTAGACGGTGTTGTTGAAACCCTTTTCGGTGAGCTTGGTGTTGAGTTGGCTTATCACATTGGCCTCAATGGTGGTGTTCCCCAGGTCTGCATTTTCTGTGATCTCGATGAAGTAGCCCCTAAACTCGAGGAAGAGGTCTCGTTCGCCGTTAAACTCACTCTCGGAGCTGAAGGCTGGCTGGACTGGGTCCCACTGGCTGTCAGCACAGAATTCAGTCACGTTGGAGTAACCAAGGGCGGCTACTGTGAAGCAAAGGAGAGCAATAGTGAAGAGTGTGGAGGAAGGCTTCATGTGGTTCTTGCTAACAAGTTGGCGGAAGTGCAGCAGCCAGCTTTTTGCTGTAGGGCTAGGAAGTTTCCACCAATGATATGAAACATGAGAAACTCTCTATGACAGTGCCCCCGGGGCAGTCTGCAGACCACTTGCCTTGTCATAGACCATCAGCACATGTCCACCTGTCATCCACCTTCTTCTTTTCTGCAGGATTGATCCACCTGACACAACTTATTGGAGTTAAGTCAAGTCTTGTAATCATTCAGTGATCAAGTGCTGGAGACAGCTATTGAATAGGTGTGATGTTTCCTGCGATAAGTGCGTTAGGGTCCAGGTAAACCATGAATATCTGGAGTTTCTGTGTTTTGCTTTTTCTTGTAGCACATCCTGTCAGTAAAAAGAGCTGGGCGACCAGTGGTCAGCGGTGGGTGGTAGGGCGGCGGTCGGGTGGGCGACCAGTGGTGGCGCACGCACACTCGACGAGGCCGTTGGTCAGGGCCAGGGAGATGCTCATGTGCACGCCTGCAGGTCGAAACGATGGCCAAGCGCGAGTCGCGGTCAGGCCGTTGAAGCAAAGTGGGACAGTGCGCGCAGTTTCTTCATTCAAGGTGCAGCTGCTCCCCAACGTGCATCCCCAAGCCAAGAAGTGCCAGCGTTTTTTTGAGTTGTTCCAAAATTGGTTTTCTTCGCCGAAGTTTGCCCTCCTCCCATAATTACAGGGCTGAAGTGCAAGCACAAAGCAGTGGCCGCTTCAAGGCCTACGGCATCGATCACGCCCCAAGGAATGAACAAGGGAGCTGATAGCGGACAGGGGAGAGTGGCCCGTCGCCAGAGGCTGGGCAAAGCCGGTGATGATAGCCACCCAACTGCCGCTGTGGCGTGCCTCCCACCGCTCCCAACCGAGGCGGCCATAGCAGCGCGTGAGTATGGCCTCTTTGTGGAGAGCTACAAGGTCGAGCTGCTGCGCGTGCAAGTCGATGTGCTCCTGCTCGACTTGTGCGTGGACGTGTGCGTGCGGCAAGTCTTCGCGGTGTCCAGACAGCGCAAGCGCAAGTTGCCCGCTGAGGAAGGAGAGGCCGAGTCTGCTCAAGAAGGGCAATCGATGCCCCAAGCAGACAGTGAAGAGCCTCGGCTGTCATTCGCATTTCCTATCAACGACGTCCAGGCAGGTGTCTACCACTTCAGCGCCAGGCTTGGCCCGGACAACGTCGTCACGGTCAAGGTCGTGGAGAAGGATGGTAGTTGCGCAGCCACTTCGAAGTTGGGAAGCTACGCCGCGTCTCGGGATAGGGCGGCCCCCACGTCGTCGACCAAGCGCGACAAATTCGAAGTCGATCTCGGACGTCACTGCATGCCCTTCACCGACGCGGATAGCAGGGACACGATAGAGATAGATGTCGAGCTGCGGTATGTGATGGAGATCAAGATGGCAACTTCTTCGGTCTTTCGCATCGAAAGCGCGGAGGACAAGGCCAAGGCACAGGCCCAGCTCGAGGAGGGGGGCAATCGGATCAAGTTTGTCCTACCCGCACTGTTCTCATCGCGGGCCTTCTGCGCTGCCGACTCCTCTCTGACCCTACATGTCGATGTCGAAGTGGCATCGCCCATCGTGTCCCTCAAGTGTCCCACCCACCCCGAGCTCGTCGTGTCCCCAGCTACCGATGCTGCGGGTTGTACGCATCCCATCTCTCTAGCCCTCCTCGACTGTCTATAGTGTAACGTCACTGGTTACGGGTGCAGGTGACGGTCTGCGCACGAGCGCTGATCTGCAGTTGGCGCAAGCGTGGCTGGAGAGGGACTTCCATCTGTTGGTGGAGGTGAAAATACCGCACCAGCTTCGAGGATGGAAGGTCCGTGCCTCCTGCTTGCTTTCTCCGTGTTTCGGTCGTTCTTAAACTGCTCTGCCACAGGTGTCCTTGCCGTTTCCAGGAGACACGACCGACCAGCAACCAGTACTGGCTGTCCCACTCTTGGGCGCGTGGTGATGATACCATACATCTCACGCCTCACCTCCTCTTCTTGTTATTAGGCCGATGACGTTTCCGCAGTGATGCTTGCACTGTGTCCGGATGTAACTTCCACAACTACAAATGCTTCTATTGGAAGCAAAGAAGCGGCAAGCGATGACGGTGATGTTCCACCTCAGCAGGAGATCGTGTTTGTAGTCGACCAGTCAGGTGCCATAGCCTCTTTCTGCCCACATTGGTTGTGTTTCGATGTTTATCATCTGTTGAGATGTGTCGCGGCCGCTTTTCTTTACAGGCAGCATGAGTGGGTCGCCGATGGAGTCGCTGCGGGAGTGCCTCAACATTGTGATCCGCAGCCTTCCCCCCGCCACCACGCTGTTCAACCTGGTGGGCTTCGGCACAGGCTACAAGGTCCTCTTCACTGACGAACGTACGCAACAGTCTCTCCCTCTCTCCCTCCTCCAGTGCATTTCACTGAAGGGCATGTTGGGCATGCAATCCGGCGCACGCAGATGGCCTGCCAAAGGGAAGAACGCTCAACCAGGACACGTTCGACCAGGTGACGCGCTATGTCCGCGAGATGGCCGCCGACATGGGCGGAACCAACATACTCTCTGCTCTGACCGCTGTGCTCGAGGGCCGACACGCGCCAGCGCCAGGCCTGTTCGGCCTGGACGCGGGATCGAAGAACGGGAACAGCCCGCCTTTGGCCGTGTCGGTGTTGTCGCCGCCGTCCTGCCCGCGCCAGCTTTTCATTCTGAGCGACGGAATGATGGACAACAAGCGAGAGGACATCCTCGACATGCTCCGCAAGCACTCGACCAACACTACCGCCTTCACGTTCGGGATTGGCGGTACGAACCTCCTCTCTCTCTCTTAATCAAGCCTCAGTTCCGGGCAAGAAGCTCGCATGACTCACTCGCACCACCTTCCATCGCACAGGCGCGGCCGATGTGGAGTGCATCAAGGCGATGGCTCGCGCCATGCGTGGCTCAGCTGAATTCATCTCTCACAGGTGCACCTCCTTGTTTGTCTTGCCGTACGCCGAGTTGCCTTGTTTTTGCGCGCAATTGACGACTCCGTTTTGATAGACACGACATGGAGGCGGCCACAGCACGCCAACTGGCTCGCGCACTGCGTCCCGCTTGGAACAATCTTGCCGTCAACTGGCAGGAGGGCAACGATCTGGCTAGCAGCGACTGCAGCCAAGCCGAACAGCAATGCCCGCCCGAGCAGGACGAAGCGGAGATGGAACTGGATCAAGACGACCAAGCAAAGGAGCTGCCCAGGGAGTGGCTGTGCCCCATCACAGGCGAGCTGATGAAGGACCCGGCCGTCACCGCTTGCGGCCATCTGTTTGATAGAGCCGCCCTCCACCAATGGCTGACCAAGGTACACGACCGTCGGCTTTGCGGTTGACCTCTCCGCTCATGCCCAAGCTGAATCCACACGTCCGTGTCTGGCTTGGGATGAACAGGGTTCTCTGGCGACGGGCAACTACTGTCCCATGTGTCACACGCCGCTGTCGATACGCGAGGTGTTCCCTTGCTACCCCATAAAGTCGGCCATCGAGGAGGCCCTTGGTTCGTTGTCGCCAAAAGCGAGCATCCGAGCGTCATTGCCAAAGGGCGACAGCGCGGCCACCGTGCTCGGGCACTACTATCAGGCGCCGTTTCAGCCCCCGCCACTCTTTGAGGGCGACACGTTGGCGGTCTACGCCTTGATGCCGTCAGCAACCTCGTGCGACTCCGTTCTTATCACGGCCCGCAGCCCTCGTGGAGGTACGGCTTTTGGTCGCTCTTACGATTCGGACAATCAACTTACGAGACACCCCTCCCCTTACCATAGATCTTATCAAGGAAAGAGTGGGTCTGCGCACCCCTACCATGCGGGTGTCGGCGCTGTTGCATCGAATGGCCGTGCGGGCGCTCATCAAGGACTTTCAGCAGGACAACAGTACGCACGCCCCATCTCCCCGGCCCACTTGGCTTGGCTCATTCCCTCATCCTCCCTACAGGCGTATGGCACCACCGATTCGCACGCGTCAAGGACGAGTTGAAGAGGGGCCTGCCCGCTGCCGGCTCCTCGTCGGTCCAGCACTATGCTCGAGCCGAGATGGTCAGACTGGCGCTCCTCTACTCTGTGGTGTCTCCTTTCACCTGCCTCGGGACGGCCGGCGCCTCCGATTCGATTGGCAGCAGCAGTAGCAGCCGCAGTGAAGCCGCGCTTCGATCAGCACCGCCGGTAGCAGCGCCGCTTGTGGCCTACAGGTTGCTCGCCTAGCTCGCCGCTGCGATCCTGCTTGTGATCTTCCGTGAACTAACACTTCCAACTCCCCCCAGCCCCTCGTATGCGCCCACGTCGCCGTCCTATTCGCCAACGTCGCCGTATTGGGAGCCGCGGGCCGATCCCCAGTCGACGGCCGCCTGGATGGACGGCGTGGGTACTCTGCCCTTCTCGGTCGTGACCAACGGGTCGTTCCTCTCCCCGCCCGACACGGCGCCGACGTACAGCCCCACCTCTCCCAGCTACAGCCCTACCTCACCTCCTTACGCGCCCACGTTGCCCATGCACAACTTACCCGGCCCCTCGACCACCTCATCGAGCTACTCGCCCACCTCGCCGAACTACTCTCCCTCCTCGCCGAACTATTCGCCCACCTCGCCGAACTACTCACCCACCTCACCGAACTACTCGCCCACTTCGCCCAGCTACTCGCCCACCTCACCGAACTACTCGCCCACCTCGCCCGGCTACTCGCCCACTTCACCTAGCTACTCGCCCACCTCGCCCTGTTACTCGCCCGCCTCGCCCAGCTACTCGCCCACCTCACCTAGCTACTCGCCAACTTCTCCCAGTTACTCGCCCGCCTCGCTCGCCCCATCGATCTCTGTCGTTGGCTCCGGATTGTGCCCACCGAGCGAGCCGTCGGGCAGCTCATGTGTGCCATCGGCCTTGTATGCCTTTAGCCTAGCTCTCCCGATTCCTCGCGTTCGTCTAACTCTCGTCGTGTGTGGCATGTTCGCAATCATAGGTCTCCCGCGACCCTGTTCAATCGGATCGTAAGCACCCAGCAGTTCGAAGGATGGTGGCCCGTGCACGACTTTGTCCCTCTATGCTTCTCTGAGTACGTTCACTCCACTGCCTGCGTGCCTGCCTCTCTGTTGTTGTCCTTTTGTTTCAGGCATGCCGCGTTGTCGCTGCGCTCACCACAATACACACGCTCCAGACTAGACGTGGAGCAGCGCGTCGCCTCCGTTCAGGAGGCGTTGCGTAAGCTGCTCGAGCCCAAGGACGAGGACGAAGAAAAGAAGGTGACCGGCGGAGGACACAGCCACCCCGAAAGGCCAGCGAAGGTGTCGAGCGGAGCGGATGGTGCAAAGGATTGGCTCAAGGTTGCAGTAGCGGTGTCGGTGCTGCTGCGCCTTGCGCAGGAGTTCGAGGCCAAGTTCGTGGTGTGGGAGCCACTGGCCGGCAAGGCCCGGGCATGGCTGCTAAAGACATTGGGCCTGTCGTCCACAGCTGAGCTCCAGCGCCTCATTATGGACCAGTGACCGCCCCCCACAATGGCAGGTTGTTCAACAACAAATACATTTACAAGGCCTTAATGGCGTTCATCCATTTTCCCCTGAAGGGGCAGTAGAGGAACTCAACCCCACGTGTGGGCCTCCAAGGCCAGTCTCAAGCTTCGCTGGCGCTACTTTATCGGTACAAGCCCAGCATCTTGTTGAGCGCGGTGGGGACGTGGAAGACAGCATGGGTAACGATGGCGAAGAGAAAGATACCTCCCACGGTGAGGGGAGCCGACCAACCAGTCACAGCGGCAATGATGAGGGCCAGGCCGAAGGTTCCAATCATGTCGTTTCGAGCGAGGCCGAACAAGCGCTGCTTGTGAAATCCTTCGTTTGGCGTGGCGATGTACGCGTGAAGTTCGTCCAGCTCCGCTTCTATCCTGTCGAGCCAGCCATCGCTATGGGAAGGAAAGCAGCGGTTAGCCTTGACGGCTCTCGATTAACAGGTTGGAATGAGGTAGGTGCATACTCTTGCCCGGCGATACAGAGCGTCAGTATGGCCACAAAGAGGGCGGCAGCAGAGATTACGTATAGCAAGGTGTGCATCATTGTTCTGTGAGTTCTCTGTGTAGGTGTTGTGTTGTGGCGTTAAGTTTGGCTGTATAGAATGAGGTGACGACCGTTAGCTATCTTTTTATCAAGGCCATCGGTATCGGTTGTACAGAATTACGGTAGCTCATGGTCCGCATTGCAACAAAGCTCCCGGTTGCAGGGCATGTTGACTATTTCTCTAATTTTGATTGACCCAGACCAATTTTGGGTCACGGAGATAGCAAACGAGCTTCGCGCGAGCCAATAAATGGGCGTGTGATCGATTTTTGGTACCGAACCTCGAGGATCGTCGGATTCAGTGAGCGGTTAGTGAAGCTGATTACCAAGCTGGGATATCTTGCGGAAGTGGCCACATTTCCCATGACACGGAATCTCAAGATGGCCTGACTTACGGCACTAGACTTAGGGAAACTGTGGTCGTAGTAGTTACCCCTTCAAGGTGAGCGTACTCAAAAGGGGAAGCAAACAGGCTTTATTGTCAACAGATGGGTCGGGCCTTGCTCAAGCGATTACACGCTGCAGAGAGTGGCAGATGTCGGTCAGAGAGACAACGCCAACCGGTTTACGTTGTTCGTCGACCACGTAAACACGGTGGACTCCGTTCGAGTTGATCAAGTTCAATAAGTCGGCCAAAGAGCGGTCCAACTCGCATTGGACGAGGCCTGGGAGGTCATAAGTGGTGAGTGCGGTGAGTAGTCGGAGAACAGCTGAACAGACCGGACGAACCTTCAGCCTTCTTCTTGCCGAGGACGAGTGAGCGGGTGACAGCTACGTAGTCTCGCACCGGCAGCAGCAGGCGCTTGAAGTCAGTGAGCGCCCCCTATCCATGCGCGAGACGGGGGCGGTGAGCTTCGTGTGAATACGAAAGAAACACCGAATACACGAAACCTTGAGGTCGGTGGCGGAGATGTTCTCGAAGAGCTCGCCGTTGCCTGAGATAACACCCAGCGAGGACAAGCACTCCTGCGTTTCAAGCAGCAGATGAGTCTTAGGCCGCAAAATCAGCTGAGGGAGGGTAGGAGCTATACCTTGTGCATCTTCATGAAGGCATCGAACGCCGGTAAGTCAGCAGGGACCGTGGCGAGCTTGCTCACCTCGGTCATGTGGAGCGAGTTGGCGTTAATCTCACTATCGAAAAAAGTGAGTGAGCCTGCGACAGGAGTACTAATCACTAAAAGGTCCAGGGAAGCGCACTTGATCCCACGCGTACTGATGAGGTCGCTGTGGATAGCGCGAAGCAACATGGACTGGGTGAGCACTCCGATCAGATTGTGGTTGTCGTCCACGACTGCGACCCTGCGGGAGAGTGTTGGCCTGCCCTTTCAACAGTACGGCGCAGGGTCTGAGAAGCGTTTACCTGTGAATGTACTCGTTGGCTTTGCCAAAGAAGTTGACTAGGTCTTTCATGTTCATGTTTTGGTTCACCTTATGCAGCGGATTGCGCTTGCAGAAGTCTACTCACCAATACCACACGAGGTCAGTCCAACGGCCAAGTAAACAACGGGCTGGGTCCACGTGCCGCTGATCTCCACAGTGTTGGTGATCCTCCACTCCTTGGAGCGCCTGTGAAGCATCGCCATGTCGTCGGTGGTGAGGCTACGCGACTCTCCTGCACCGTAGGGGTTGGTCATGACGCGCGTTCCCACGGTGGACAAGAACGCCACCTGCATAAAGAGATATTGGCATGAGTCCAAACTCCTACGTTGGCCATATCATCACTCTTCCTTATGTACCAGGTCCAACACATCCACGAATCCCTTGATCGCTCCCGGCGTGTTCTCTGGGGCAGGGTGAATGAGAGGGCAGTTGAAAGGGCAGGCGCCAGCTAAGCGGAGAGGTACCAGAAGAAGGCTCGACCACTGGCAGAGCGGTGAGGTCCCGCTTGGTCATCTTTTGGAAGGCCTGGTCCACAAAGTCATCGGGACGTATCCACTCCACCTCCTGTCCGCTCACGAGATCTTTCGCCGTCTTGTTCATCTGGTTCTTGCAGTCACGACGGTGAGTTCTGGCCTACAGAGAGCAACACCAATTGTCTCAGAAGGAGCTGCACAGGTACCTTTGCTGCTGTGTGTTTGTCTGTCCGGGTTGGTTTAGCATTCTCTCAGTCTAACTGGCCTGCTTTATCTGGGCCGCCGGTACCAGAGCAGACGAAGACGAAGCAACATGCGGCCGAACGGGGGCCAATTAGTGCCCTGGATTTCATGGACGAGGTGGTGAACCCCACAAGAAACCTCTCCTTGATGCGCGCTGGGATTGCGTGCATTGTCTGTTTGGGAAAGGAAAGCAAGCCATCGCTGGTTCTTCCGCACAAGAAGAATCTGGAAATGAAAATAAAAGAGAAATTCGGCCACCCGGCAGGACCACGTGTGCAGTGCACTGATGGCACCCTGAACCCTTGCCGCGCTAGGCCGCATCGGCAGTCATAGGTCACCACAAGTTTACAACGTTGATGATGTTATGCTGGCTTATCAAATAGACAGACGACAGACATGTTCAGAAACAGGAGGAAGACCCCCCAGAGCCTGCGCGGCGGAACCAGCAAGAGCAAAGAAGGCTCGAGAAAGCGAGCCACAGTAGTGGGCCTGTGGCGTCGTGCCACCAGCCTGCGCGACCTGCACCGCCCGACCGAAGGTGAGAGCGGCATCAGCGTGGGTGATAGGCCACAACATGTAAACAAGGACATCATCACCACCACGGATAGAGCAAGTAAAGACCACCACGATGATGACGATGAAAATGTGAATCAGGCCGATGTGGCCGCTCTTCTCTGGCTGGGGCAGCTGTTCGATGATGAGGACCGACGTATGCGACATCAAACCATCCTGGCGACGTCTATCAGTCGAGCGCGCAGGCATCGGCTCCCACGGTTCGCCCCAGCAGGCGATGCCACGTTCGATCTCTCGACTCTGCGGCGTGGCCTAGACCATCCAATCCAACTGGGCCTCGAGGCTCGAATCGCGCACGTCATGAGCCACGTCACGGCGCTCGATTTGACAGGCCACGGTTTGGACCACTTCCCCGAGGAGCTGCTCCGGCTGACCAGCCTCCAGAACCTGTGCCTGACCGACAACCGCATTGGAGAGTTGCCAGCAGGCATCGCGCGGCTCGACCGGCTGGAGCGCCTGGTCCTGCGCAACAATCGGCTCCAGGCTCTACCGCTGGAGCTGGGGGGCCTGCGACAACTTCGCGAGCTCTGCGTCTGCGGCAACTTCATCGACCAAGTCCCTACCGCTGTCGGCCAGACGTATCGGCTGCCTGAATTGCGGCCCCTACCGTGCGTCAAGGTGAACACTGCTCGCCCGTGTGCAGTTGCGACCGAAAAGGAATCTTACGGGGGTAAGTCATTGGTGTGAGGGAGCAGGGCCATGAGGCAAAGGGCAACCTCAAGCTCGTGGTGATAGGCGACCTGGAGTCTGGCAAGACGGACATGGTGGTGACCTTCATCCAGGTGCCCCCGCCCCCCCTGTGAGGACAAACCTCACACTACAACTGAACCTCCTCATCTATTCATCCACAGGGCAAGTCCCCCCGTAAGCATCGGGCGAGCGGCATCGCGTCGGCCTATTCGTCGACCCTAACCCCCAGGGGGCAGGCGCACGACAGAGTAACTGCCGTTTCCGTCTACGACACTTCGGGTACGCAGCTGTTGTGTTATGGCCGACGAAGAAGACGCCAGTAGCCGGCTTCGTGACTCGAGATGTACCTGCGGCACAGGTCAGGAAGAGTTCGAGAACATACGAGTCATGGCTTACGACCAGGCCGACGTGTTCATCGTGACCTACTCCGTAATCAACCCGCCCTCCTTCCACAACATTCGCGAAGTGTGGTGGCCCGAGGTAGGCTGGAATTACCCCCTGCGTGACCAAAACTTGGCTCGTCTCACCACCTGTTGTTGCCTTTATTTGTGCGAGACCAGATTCATGGTCTACACCCAGACGTACCAGTCGTGCTCGTGGGCACCAACTGCAGCCGCAGAGAAGACAAGAAGACGCTACGAAAACTCAAGCTACAGAGCCAGCGACCCGTCTGGTATCATATCCCTACCACGGGGTTGGGTGTCTCTCTACTCACACAAGTGAGCGGGAGGAAACAACAGGATCGAGGAGGCGCTCGCGCTTGCTGGCGATATGGAGGTGCGCACCTACCGTAGAGCAGTTGCCGGCTTCCTTGAGCTTACGAATAGGCCTGGCGCAGGCTGTAGCCTACTTCGAGTGCGACACGACGCAGAGTGACAGCGTGCGGGAAGTCTTTGAGGCGTGTGCCGCCATCCGACTAGCGCTAGAGCTTGATACCACCAGCGAGAAGAGGCCCGATGACGACGCCCCAGGCTGCCTGCCGTTCCTCTTCCGCTCAAGCAGCGAGAGTCCATTGGTGCGATGGAAACCCACCTCGCAGGCCACAGTCGATGTCAAGGTACTGGTCTCGTCCATGCCGACGTCGGAGCATCCGGACATCGAAGTATGGAACGGAGAGAGACTGGAAAGCGAACGACACAGGAGGAGGAGGGGCGAGCAAGGGATGTGCTACTACCAGTCTCGCCAGCGACCTGCTGTGAACAGGAAGGAGCCACGGCACGAGCGCGAGCGCGAATCCAACGACGAAGGGAACGACCAAAGGGAGAGGAAGGAACACCAACGGCCTCGACCACACCGAACAAAGAGAGACGCGAAGAAGTCGACAAGCGAGGACAACAACGTCGAAAAGAACGGCGGCATTTCCGAGGCACAACGACCACCACCTCTGCAGAGACGAGACGTGCGGAAGCTGATGATGCCGGAGGCCACCCAGAAGAGTCCCCTCCGCCCGCATTCACCCGCTCTGGCCCTCCCCGAGCCGCCTGTGCAGCCGGTCAAGCGGGTCGGCTGGGCCAACGTGTAAGACTGGGGCAGAAAAGAAAGAGAGGCAGGATTTGGGGAGGGGTGTTCCCAACGATGAAGACAAGAAAGCGGAGAAGAGAAGGAGAGGAGGGGGGAAGTTTGAAGGCGGTTTCCCACAGCTAGCGACCGACATAGGGCCACACACCGCCGCCGATGGCCTGTATACCACTTGCAGCAGAAGTGATCACCTCCTCCACCCGCCGGACCAGGGGAAGCGGCTGCGGTCACTCCACGTTGTGATATCGCGTTGGTGTGTCTCTGTCTGTACGTCGATGGTCATCGCCATTTGCACGGGGATACGCGCGTGAAAGATTCCCATATCGAGCGCTCATCATCACCTCGCTCTCTTTGCTCGTTCGAATGATCGGCATCCATTGCGCCGTCTTGGCTGCCAATTCCCCCCCCCCCGATCAGGATCAGATTTCCACATCGCCTCACAGGTAGGAGAGGGGCAAGTACCGAGAGAGGAGAATGTGGAGGAGCAGGGAGAGAGGCGGCCTTCCCCTTTACTCGTAGAGCTGAGAGTTGAGGGAGCTGTACGTTCCGCCCACAGAAGGGTAGCCCTTCTGCGTACGACCGGCCCCATCCTGCGAGAAGTCGTCCTCCACGAACTGGAAGTCCTGCGACTGCGACGGCTGCGAGATGGGATAGCTCAACCTAATTCGACAACACAAACAAATTAGCAATGGGACTGCCGTGCACGTATAATAAATAGAAATAAATAAATAAAAACCCAGGTACCCTCTGTCGGATTGCTGCGAGAAGGGAAGGGAGCTTTGCTGAGAGAGAGGCAGGGACTGGGTAAGCAGCGGCTGCGTGAGAGGACCCTGCGACGAGTAGGACAACCCAGCCTGCGTGCTGCTGTCACCGAAGCTCTCCCTGGGTCTCTCGACTGTGATCGCAGCACCACGCGGCGGGTGACCCATCAGACCTCGCTCGCCGCCCACCCACCAGGCTGAGCTCGCCCCTTCCCGACAATGCACGTACCTCTTTCCCTCCTCCCGCCTCGTGCGGCAGAACGGGGTGCGCCGCGAGTGCGCTGTTGTTGCTGCTGCTGCTGCTGAGCGTTCCAAACATCGGCGTGCCGGGCCTGCGCGGCGGGGGCCGAGCCAGGGTAGTACCCGGCCTGCGCAGGGAACCGTCCACGGCCAAGCGAAGCCACTGTGACCGCGGAGCAACACACAAGAGTGAGCCCATGGGCGACAGCAAAAGCGAACCGCGGGCATATAGGCGGGTGGCAAGCGTACGGGGATCGGTGGAGGCGGGAGCGGGGAGAGAACGGTCGTAGACTGACGGGTCCTCGTCGGGCCGGAGGGCCGGGCCTAGGCCGGGAATGAACTTGCGGTCGTTGTAGTATTTGCGCGGCTTGGCGAACTGGACCATGGACTGCTTCAGGTTGTTGAGCGGACCCTCCACAAGGCATCCATTCTCCTTGAAGTGGACCAGCAGGTTGTTCCACAGCGGCTGCCTCGACAGCACCTTGGCATTACCCAGCACAACGACGCCGTACTTGGCACGGGTGAGGGCCACGTTGAGACGGCGAGGATCGTTCAGGAAACCAATGCCCTGCGTTGTGGTTGGGTTGGGTTGGGTTGGGTTGGGTTGGGTTGGGTTGGGTTGGGTTGGGTTGGGTTGGGTTGGGTTGGGTTGGGTTGGGTTGGGTTGGGTTGGGTTGGAATTGTTGAACCCTTGTGTAAGCACACGCACGCACGCAACGGTGAGAGGAAGCAGTGTTGGTACCTGATGTTCGTTGGAGCGCACACAGGAGAGAATGATGAAGTCCTTCTCGCGACCCTGGAAGGAATCGACCGAAGCGACTTCGATCTCCTTGTAAAGCTGAGAGCGTAGGGATCCGTTTCTCTGCATGTAGTTAACCAGATACGCCCTCTGGCCTTCGTACGGCGTAATCACGCCAATCTGTTGTTCACACAGACACACACACACACACACACACACACACACACACACACACACACACACACACACACACACACAGAGAGAGAGAGAGAGAGGGGGGGGGAGAGGAGTCAGAACAGGGTTAGGCAGGCCACCGACCTAAGACTTGATGTGCAAAGGAAGTGAACCTGAGCAGAGGTGACACCGGCCTGGAGGAAGTGTGTCACAATCTTTTCGCATATGGCTGCCTCGTTCCTAGGAGGAAGCGCACGAGTCAGAGAGAGAACAGCCCGCACCAGGGGGAGTGGAGCGTGGATCAGCACCTGTTGAGGTACGACGTGCCCGAGGACGAAATCTCCTCCTGTCCGAGGCAGTTGTAGAAGAACATGGGCTTGTTGGGCACCGGCCAGGGAAAGTCCAGCGCTCCCTGATTGCGCTCCGCAGCGGTGACGCCGTTTTGCAGCGTGCCCTCGTAGAAGGTGTTGGAGGGAAACTCCGAGAGGCACGGGTGCATGCGGTACTGCACCTGCAGACGGATCGGACGCACGCCTGCGCCAATGTCAAGACAACGAGACCGGAGTGGTGAGAGCCGTGCCATGGGCGACCAAGGGACAGTGTTTTGGGTGGTGGGTGCCGGGGGGGGGAGAGCATACCCAGCATGATGAGACGTTCGAAGAGCGATTGGGAGAGGCCCGCGCGTGCGGCCTTCTTGCACATGATGACAGGACCCAGCTGGCAGTGATCGCCCACAAAGATCACCTGCTTGGCGCCCAGCACCAACGGCAGCAGGCACTCGGGCTCGGTGGCCTGCGTCGACTCGTCGATCAACACTTGCCTGTTGCCAGGGCACCAACAGGCACGTTAGCGGCGGTGGTCTTGGGCTGGGCTGGGCTGGGAGAGCTGCAAAGGGGGAAAAACAAACCTAAAGCGGAAGTTGGTCAGCCGAGGATCGCCGGCACCGACGCAAGTGCAGCAGATGACGTCGGCCGACTGGAGGATCTCGCGCTCCATGGACCGCTTCAGGGACTTGAATTTCTTCTCGTCGGCTGACGACAGTTCTCCCTGGTCGTCCTTCAGCTGCTGCAGCTTGGCCAGCTCGCCCTTGTCCTGTGTAACATGTGTGTGAGTCGAGCACATCCATGATGGGTTGGCGTTGTTAACACTGCCGACGTGTAAGCGGATTTTGCGCTCAGGGAGAAAATGTACGATGGAGCCGGAGGCGAGATGCTTGACGAGGTAGTGAAGAGTGAGGAACTCGACCGGCGAGGAGACAGCTTCGCGTGACTTGGCACAGAGACGCACGACCTTGAGCCCTGTGGCATGGATTTTCTCTGTTCGTTCCAGGGAGGAAGCGTCAGCCCTGTGCATACTCGTGCCGGGGGGGGAGGAGGAGGAGGAGAAGCCGCGCACCGGTGAGCTGATCGACGGCTACGTTGGAAGGAGCACAGACGAGGACCTGGCCCTGGTTCTGCTTGACCAGCTGATAGACCGTCGAGGCCGAGGTGACGGTCTTGCCAGTACCGGGCGGGCCCTGGATCAGCGACAGCGGCTTCTGCAGCACGCTCTTCACGGCGGCCACTTGGGAGTGGTTGAGTTCGGGAAGGCCGGGAGCGGAGAAGCGCTTGGGGAGGGTGACGCGGAAGGTCTGCTCCTCCACTTCGTGTCCAAGGAAGCGGTGGTAGAGGTAGCCCGAGAGCGAGGTATCATCGACGGCGAACGTCTTCATGGCATTCTGCATGCGATCGAACGATGTCGCCTTCCACACAAAATCGACCGAGAAGCCGTGCGCCAGATCGATAGGTGCTCCGACGTTGGAGCGCAGCTCGAGCGCCACCTCTTCGTTGTTGGTAAGCCTCACAACGTGGCCCACGCAGTTCCACGCCGCGTGGCTGCCGTCACCTGGATGACGCAGTCTGAGTTCATCGCCGGGCACCAACCGAAGCTCGTTGTCGGATTTCGGGAACAGGAAGTAGGCCACGCGCTTCTTGTTCAAACCCATGTCCCACCGTATCGACACTCCCTCCTGGCCACACGATGATCATCAAGGCAAGGGCCGACGATGCCCCCAGAATCCACCCGTCAGTGATCTCCCACGGGTGCAGGTCCTAAGAAGAGAAGAGGCGAGGGGGGGAGCGCCATACCTGCGTCTGCGATTCCTTCATCCTCTTGTCATACTCTGCCTCCAGCTTGACCAGTGGCCCGAATATGTTCTGCGGTGACGAGTGGATTGATTGGAGGAGAAATGAGAACAAAGTCGAACCGAGAGTGGAAAACGTGGGGGGAGGGGGGAGGAGTGAGCATGTGCCGTGCCTGGTACTGGTAGGCGTCCTCGTATCGCAGCAGGACGGGGTTGGGTTCGTCATCCACGCCGGGCTTCTGGAGGTCCTCGACCACCGCTTCGGGGTTGGCCCTCCAGAGCTCCTCGAGCTTGTTGATCTGCTGCGCCGACACTTGCCGAGCCCTCAGCTGCTCCTGTTCGGACGGCATCTGGACTCACAGCACAGACCACCACCACCAAACAGTCGAGTGAGTGCCCAGCTGCGCCTCACCCTTCTTGAGGTGTGCGTGTAGTTGAACGGAGGCCTCCGGATGAAGCACCTTGACAAGCCACGGGAGAAAGCAGCGATCGTCGATGAGAGGCAGCCATTGCGGAAGGTCCCAGTTCATATCCTTCAGCCCGGTCGCGTTGGCGCATGGGTCGCGACAGAGGAGCACCACCACGGACTCGGTCTTGGCGGGTATGAACCCCAGCAGGAAGACGTTCTTGCAACCGCAGTTGTAGCACTCGAGGATCGTGTCGCCCAGCGGACTGTCGGCGTGCAGGCACACTTCCTTGTGCTTGGCCCGCACCAGGTGGTTGATGATGTGCGAGCCGCTTGTGCTGCCGCGCCCATTGCAAAACCACTTGCGACACGATGGCACATTGCACCGCACCACACACGCCGGGTTGTGCACGCCACAATAACTGCGTACGATCATGTACGGAACCAAAGAGAGAGAGAAAGAGAAAGATTAGAAGAAGGGAGGCGAAGGGGAAAAGAAAGGCTCACGCAGCGCTCAAGTGCGGAGTGGCAGTTTAAATCACAGCCCATCCATGTACCATTTGATTACCCCTCGAGAGTTAAATTTGGGACAAGGAATTGAGGAGAGAGGCAGGCATACCTGCACGCATGCGGCGGAAGCTTCTTGTTGGAATCATCGCCTGCAAGATCGTCTTCTTCAAAGGCCTCCTCGAATTGGAGGTCTCGGAGCGCGTCCGCGGCCGTGTCGACGTCATGCGGGAGCATCATCCCGCCATGTCCACCACCACCACCACCACCACCACCATGGTGCGAATGAAGATGTTGTTGCGAGGCAAGATGCTGGGTGCCATCGTTGTGCAGAGAAGAAGCAAGAGATGAAGAGGAGAAGGGGTAGGTGGAGGAAACAGATGAAAGTTGCGACTGCGATCCATCATCGCCAAGCACCGAGGCCTGTGAAGCTGTGGCCGAAGTATTCGTGAACTCAGGATAATCGTATTCCGATCCTTGAGTGGGGATTTCAAGAAAAGAGAAGTCTTGACTGCTCTCCTCCCCTTCAACAAGAGAATCGGCCGTCTGCGTTGCGCCACCGGGTCCTCCAAATGCAGCCATAGCGTACACTGAATCGTGTGGTCGACCTGATCTAGCGCTCATCCTGATCTTTTGCGAAGGTGATTGAAAAAAAAAAGGAAAAAGAAAAATTTGGAAAAAGAAAAAGGTAAGAACGCCACTTCGCGGCTGGCGACTGGCGACTGGCGACTGGCGACTGGCGACTGGCGACTGGCGACTGGCGACTGGCGATTGGCGATTGGCGACCTGCGACTTTGTGATAATCCTCAAACGTGTTATTGCGCAGCTTGTTCTGGCTTGACAAGGGCGTGGATGAACTCGGCTACCACGCGATCGGCCCAAGACAACTTGTTCCCGATGGGCAACCAGCCTTCAGGAAAACCAACATGTCCTGCACATACACACACCACCAGGTGGCAGTATGAGTACACACCCCCTACCGCACTCATGCAACAAACGGCCGTACCTCCGTAGGGAACGGTGGCGAGAATGGTGTTTGAGTTCTTCTCGGCTTCCTCTCGGGGTCGGTCCAGAGCCGCAGCCGGAACAATCGGATCGTCCATGGCGTGGAGGATAAGTGTAGGCACTGCAACATCTGCGTGTTGTAGCAAATTTTCACATGCGTGTGAGGCGGAGAAACCGGACTGATCGAATTATTCGAACATGCTCAGCACGAAGAAGGGTCGAAGGTGTACTCTGAATATAGTTCACCGAGGAGGCAGCGTCATAGTATTCATCGACCGTCGCGTAGCCGAAGATCTGGCAACAGAATAAACACAAACAACAGGTTTGTCAACGAACACATCAGCTCTAGTGGGCTAGACGGAAGGTCTTGTACCTTACACGTGAAATGGCGGTCGAATTCGCGCAGACGCCAACACTAAAATTAAAGAGAGAGAGAGAGAGAGAGAGACAGAACTGAGATAACGATTACAATTCGCACAGCGTCCTTTAGGGACAGGGGTTAACGTAGGATACCTGATTGATAGCCTCCAGCTCTAATTCTTCGTGCTGCGCAAAGATGTGAGCATGGCGCGAGAGCGTTCTGATGCAGCCCTACACCACCACAATAATAATAATCGTAATAATAAAATAACAACAAAATATCAAGTTAGCATATATGTAGGCAGGTTAAATGTGGGAGGCCGGCACCTTGGTCAGTACAGCGTTGTAGAGGGGCATCGTTTCCAGATGGATCGAGGAAGCCTGTAGGAGCAGAGAAGCGGTGCAGCTGCTTTGTAAGTGCTATGCACAAGGAGTGAGGCATTAAAAGTTACTAGAGTCACCTTGAAGTCCAGAGGATTCGAGACAGAAATGGCGCCATTGAGGGGTACATTCTCTCCCTCTGCACATGTGAATATAGAATGAGCAAGATCCTCTCAACGGAGGACAGTTGTAAGTCCAGTACCTTCGCCCACATACTTGAGCATGATGTTGGCTCCCAAGCTGTAGCCAAGAGCAATCAGTGGCGCCTCATTCTGTAAGCCGGGCCAAGACCCAGAAGAAGGTTGGTGGCTCAAACAGGCACAAGAAAAAAAGGGGGGAAGGAGGAGGAAGACTTGTCGTTGGGACGGTGCGCCGTCGTACCCCGATAATATTGCGCACGTGGCGAATGGCCACTCGTGCGTCCTCCGTATAAGCACCGCAGTAGCCCTTCGGAGTCTGCAGGGAAAGATTGAATATAAGCAGACGGAGAAGAGAGAGAGAGAGAGAGAGAGCGAGCGCTGCGCGTCTCTTCGCCGAGTGACCAAGGCCGTCGCACCAGCAGTTCAGAACCACCGGCTCCTCGGTTGTTCATGACCACAACTCGGATTTTATCTCGGCCCAGTTGGTTTTGGATCGCAGTGATCACATGCCGCACGTACCTATTTATCATTGTGTGTGTGTGTGTGTGTGTGTGTGTGTGTGTGTGTGTGTGTGGTGTCGTATATAGAATTAGACAGAAATAGGCAAGTTAAGAAATGTACACGTGGCCACTCACCACTAGTGCAAGGAGAGCAGTCAAAAACGTACACAGAGCTGCTTCCACCGTTGAGTCCATGAAAGATGATCACGGTGGGCCTGTTTAAAGACCCTACATTGTCAGCATCATTTTCGTCAACTACCCAGTCGAGACAGAGCTGGCCGCCATCGTCCACGCTGAGCGTGTCCCTGTGGTAAGATGATTCAATACCGTAAGAGAGCCAACCAAATGAACCAAATGCACACCAAGCTCTTTTTCTACCTGCGATAGTGGATGGTAGGCAGGCTACGGAAATAAGTGCCGGCTACAGTGGCAATGTGCGTAGTATAGAAGAAGAAGCTAAACATGGAAGAAGAAGAGAGGCCAAGCGTGAGTAATGAACAACAAGCAACGTATTTCGTGATCTGGCTGGGATCCCAACTCTGAACAAAGGAGAGCACCTAGGCCAATACTTCTCCGTCAGCACAGAACAGGCGCGGAGTACGGCTTCGTTCCTACCATGCGACACACACACACACACCGCGTCAGCTGTATTTGCTCGTTAAAGATATTAATAACTTAATTTGTTTTTGCTATTGATTATTTATTTATTTATTTATTTCAATGATTGATTATTAAATTAATTATTCTCATAAATTTGGATATAGAGAGAGAAAAAAAATAAAATGCTGTAAATCAATAAAGCGTGAGGGTAAAAACCGTGTGTTACGCTGGTAGGATAGGCGTGGCCTTTGTACGGCTCGCCGGAAGTACACCAAAGTGTACCACAGGCTGTGGGCACCTGCAAGGGCGGCCCCGCACAAAAGCAGCTTGCCCACGGTCGACTTTGGAAGCCAAGCGGACAATTTGCCAGAGATGAGGCCCAACTTGATGGCGGCAATATAAGATTTGGTGATCTCCATGCTGCTGCTTTGTGCAGAGCTTTGGGAAAAGATCTTTGTGGGCTGACCACCGGAGTGAGCTGTTTTCAGCCCTTCGCCTGTGGCCCGAACCTTGCTTTTTCCCACCCGGAAACTTTCCCGTGGGGAGTTTCTCTCCTTCTTGAAATGCGCCTTAGTATATTTTCCTGTGTTGGGCACAAGGAAAACCACCACCAGCCTGATCGCGACGTTCTTGGGTGGGCACGGGTGGGACGTCGTGGAAGAGGGTTGTGGTGTAGTTTAAAAGTCCCCCCAGGCACATTGGGCTCTGCCATGCCAAGCCCCGGAAATCTGATCACCGAACCGTTAGGCACAGCTTTGTGGGGGGGGGCGCGGAAAGAAGAGGCTAGCTACCAAAGACATGGGTAGGGTCAGCAAGAGGCGAAAGCGGCGAGCGCGGTTTCGGCGGAAAAGTAGAGTTGCCCCCTGTGCGCACAGGCAGCTGGCTGTGAGGTCGGTCTTCCGTTAGCTGCGACCGCACAAGTGGCTCCTGCCTTGTCGGTGGATGTAGCGCCATAAGACCTGATCGGGAGAAACGAGGGTGGTGTTAAAAATTGAGTAGGCTGGGGTCCACCATGTCAATCTCGCCCGTGGGGTGGCGCACCGATTTCTGCGGTGAAGGCCAGCCACCAGATATACCACTGGCGAGGGAGGGCCTCCTTGTCCTTTCCCACGGCTGCTGCTAACGTGTAAATTCGATTATAGTTGAAGCCGGCTATCTTGGGAAACACGCCGGGCAGCCGGGTGGTTCGCCACTTCACCACCTGCCGGGTGGTTCCCCGACGACCCCACCGCCCGAGATAGCGTGGTTAGGAAGCCCAAAGGGAAATCCCAATCAAGCCGATTCTCATACCCAAGCTCTAAAATCTCGCCACGGACGAGAAAAGAAGAGCGTGGCGTGATAGCCCACATTCTGGGAGTAGAACGGAAGATGCCAAGTCTTGTTCAAGGGCAGATAACCGTTGTGCTCCTGGCAGGCAGCCCCGTAGAGGAAAGCTCAAGTAAGTGTGGCCGCCAGGTGATGCAGAGCGATACGGACATGGAGGAGGGAGGTGGAACCTCTTGGCGTGCGATGACTGCGTCGTTGCGTTCCAGTACTACCCCGAAGAGTCGAGGGTCGAACCTGTCGAGGTTGCAATAGTAGGTACCCACAGCGTATCGCACCCAGCCCCACCATTGTGGCGACACCACCACGTGGTCGTCGATCATGACGGCTGCCTCCTCGTTGGAATCCGCGTCCCACGCCTCAAGCCTGTTCTCGACGCTGGTGTGCCCCTCATTTCCTTCTGTACTGATGCTGGTCCGCGCGTGCACCAATCGGATCTGACCCATGGTCCATCCATTCTTGAGCCTGGCTAACGCACGCCTATATATAGCGTTTATGGCAGTACTGATATCGGATGCTCCTTGGCTGCCGTCGCTCGCCACCATTCCATGAGCGGATGGCGGATAGTGGAGCTCAACGTCAATTCTCTTCTCCCGATGGTGCTCATGGACGGAGGTGTAGTCGGCTTCCAGTAAAGAGGTCACTAAAGTGTTGAGGTGTCCTTCGAGGTGCGTGGGCGTGACGCGTGAAGAGGGCAGGATCTTGATAGTTATCACCAGCTCGTGAAGCCGTGGAGGAGGTGTCACGATGTTGGCCGAGCCACTCGTTCTGGTGTGCATGTACTCGCACGTGGGTCCGTTGGCGGTTTCATTCCAGCCTGACTGCAGCAACCACAGGTTGCTCTCTTTGAGTCTCTGCAGCTTGCGATCCCTTCCTATAGGAGAGATCCGAAGCCTTCTCATCAGATTGATGCTCCTCCGTGCAGGGTGTGGGTATCGCTGATCGAACCTACGATCCAGTTGTTGTGGATCTGCACCGGCAGTTTGTAGTTGAGGCTGATCTCTGGGTGCCAGTACAATCCGCCATGGATAAAAAGCTCACGGTTTAAGTAGTGCTCTGTCCGGAAAGACCGAACATAGTAAACCTGGTTGCAATGTGCTGTGAAATGCAACAACATCAGCACCTAGTAAGCGTACTGGTTAGATTAGCCGTGTCGCTGAAATCGTTGAAGATACGCTGTTCCGTGTGTCGCTCTGACGGAGCACGCTCCCTGGTCTTGTGGGAAATGGGAGGGTTGATCTCTCAGGCGTATGAAAAGTGAGATGGGCTAAGGTTTACCCGGATTGAATGTTCAATGCGTACATCCTCCCAAACCTGCAGGAGCTTGGGCGTCGGGTTGAGATAGACGAATCCCAAACAGACCTGTGGCTTGGCCATTCCTGTCCAGCGCACACCGCGCAGCAATCAGTAAAATGCGCATCATTTATGCGTGCACGGAGTGTGCCATTTACCGTCGTCCTGGGTGTGAAGGTCTGCGGCACAGTTTGGATCTATGAAGTCGAATGGATCTGCAGTCCATACCTGATCGACATCGAACAGCAACACACGGTAGTCATGCTCGAGTAGAAATTTGACATAAAGAAGCCTGTGTGTGTGTGTGTGTGTGTGTGTGTGTGTGTGTGTGTGTGTGTGTGTGTGTGTGTGTGTGTGAGAGAGAGAGAGAGGTCGAAAATTCGATGGATGAGGTTTGACGTCACACCAGCCACGCACCTGATATGCATGAGCGCCTGATATGCGCTGGTTCCATAGCGCAAGAATTGGCCATCGCCGAATGTATGAGCGGCCATGTAGACCACTGGCACCTGATCACGGAGGGAGAATTTTAGGTCGACTCTGTACGTGAGAAGAGCAAGAGGAAGAGAGGTCTCGGGGAAGGGAAAGCGCACATCCGCAGCTTTGAGAGACCGATAGCTATTCTCGTCGCTAGCGAGGATGACGTAGGTCGAAAAGTTGAATTGTCGAACCGAGCATATCCAGTTGTACGCAAAATCCAACATGCCTTGGCTCACCTGGGGAGCACCATGAAAACGCCACGTGGGACTGGTTTAAGGAAATCGTGCGGACTCCGCATACCACCCCATCTTCGTCGCTGTCCGTCAAATAACTAACAAAAAAAGCATGTAGGTACAATGGAAATAGCAATCTCTTGGTGAGGCCGGAGACGACGCCTTTGATTAACAAGTCGCATCAGCTCCTTCGCCTCTTCACTGTCCCCTAAGAGATGGCCGAGGAGAGAGAGCAGTAAATTAGAACGGGAGGAGATCGAACAGACAGTTGTCATCTCGTACCCTGAATGGCGGTTGGGAAGGAACCATCCGCGTTGAGCAAAGGCAAAAGGTCTTCGTTGGGGGAGGGAGCGGCGTTGGAGCGAGAGCGAGAACGACGTTGGCCTCGGCCTGGGCCATGTTTGTCTGGGATCACTTGGTTGCTTGGCGTATTGGGCGAAGCGGGCAGCCCCAGCCCGTTGCTGGTTTGGCGCGAGCTAAGTGCTTGAGATTCCTCTACTCGGGACATGACCGCTCCTGCTCGGTGTCCGTAATTGTGAATGTGAATAATAATTAATAAATTATAACAGAAAGCGCAGTAAGCTCGTTAAGATGGGGGGGGGGGACAATGAAGACGGTACGCACCATAGAAGAAGATATTGAAGCAGGCACAGAGAGACGCTGCCAAGAAGAAGCCCAGAGGCAGCAGAAGGCGCCCGCCAGCACACTTCCAAACGGCATGACGCCTATCGTCCCCGTAAATGTTCGTGTGCATGGTAAAGGGCCCTTATTCGAAGAGACCTGCGCGAAGACCTGGGAAGAAAAGAGGCGAACCCAAAAATGCACGTTGCTATGATGCGGAGTGTTTTGGAACAGAAATTCTAGAGAGCAGCGAGAAATCTGCTGTAAGTTATAACTGCCGCGAGACCTCTTTAAGTGGTGGTGCCTTGCATCCCAATGTATTTAATTACGTGTTACAACATAAAGTAACCCGTAGGTTTTTGTGTAAGCTACAGCAAACCGGGTAAGCTTTTTTTCTTAGCGGCGGACCTCGGTAATCGCATCGCCACGGCCACGGTATTAGTGACGTTGAAGGCCTGCGATATATACGCTAGTTGTCAGAAGATATGAAGGCAAACAAATTTCACCTCGACGTTCTGGACGGGCTGCACCGAAGGAACCATGGAAGCGTGGTAAATGGGTTAACCTAACCTTCAACCGATACTCAACCAGCGACGACCCCGGGTAACTGCTGCACCATGTAATTACAAGGAGACGACAAATACGAATTGGCCTGTGCGTCAACGTTGATTGTTGTTCTGTATCTTTTGGATCTAACTAAGTAGGGGGTTGTGGGGGGGCCTTGGCTTTGGTTTTGGGAGCTGCTGGAACGATAGCATCGACCCATACAGCGCTGTGCGCACGAGGAGTACATGCTCACACCTATCTGGCCGAGGTAGCACGAAGAGAAACCAGCTTCTTGGGGCCGCGGCATCTAGCCAGTAGAGTGCTAGAAGGGGCTGTCCTTCTTCTTGTAGTAGTTGTAGTATAAGGTCGTCTTGTGTTCCTGGCGGCAGCTGCGCCAGCGCAGCATTCAACACTGGGCGACTGAACTGCGGGAAGCTGTGTACGAACAGAGCAGCGTGTCCAGCTCCTCTCTGGGCTGCGGTCTTGCCCTCCTCCTCCTCGCAATGGATGATGTCAGCTTGCGGAGGCCGCACTAGCTGCAACCCAGCTCTGGCCTGAAGCCAGTGTGCAAGGTTGGTATTCTTCAAGTAGCCCGAGTGCCGGTCGTATTCACCCTCAGCCCGCTCGTAGTCGCTTAGGCACATGGCCACCACGCCATAATCTGAGTGGGTCCAGCCACCTAGGTGTGAATTGTTCGGGGAAGTGGCGGTAGCGATGGTACTGGGAAGCTCCTCACTCGACGTCTGTTCTGAGAGATCAAGGGTCTGGCGCATCACTGGGGCGAATGCTGTGTGGCCGCAATGCACGTAGCGGTGGATGTGGGTGCTCAAATCCGGTGTGACGTCCGTGGAGGAATAAATGGCAAAGAGGATGGAGTCATTGTCATGATGATGATGATCATCTTCGTCGTCGTCGTCGTCGTTGCAGGTGGTGCATCTAGGTGGTTGTTGTCCTCGCTCGGCTCGAGCTCCTCTTGGTTGTCGAAGTCTGTGCTTCACAGAATCAACCGCAGCAGCCAGTCCGATGGGTCGGGAGAAGTCTTGGCCCGGCAGCGTTATCAGTGTGGAATTGAAGCGAGCGTGCTGAAGCACTGCTGCCACGTCATTGTTGTCGCCCTCTCCAGTTGGTCTAAAGTCGACGACGGTAAGGTGAATCGGTTGCTGCTTGAGCGTGCATATCCTCTCAAGTTGGTCAACCAGCCGCTGCAAAGAGGATACCTGACCACTGTGAGCTAGCACAATTTCCAGAGGCGGCCTGCTGTCGTCGCTGGTAGCAGCTGCCGATTGTGGCAAGATTGTGTGACTGAGCACAAGACGGGCATGTGTAGTCGCCAGATCGCAGGCACTCAAGTCTTCGGCGGGGATCGTCGATGAGCTTACGACCGGCATGGCAGCAGAGTCCGCAACTGGCGTACCAATTGTGGTGCCAGTAGTAAGAGCAAAGGAGACATGAGCCCTGATAGACACCAGTCGAACACAGGCGCTGATCGTTGTCTCGCTCACGCTGGACCACTTGCTGACAATGACGTGGTCCCAGCCGTGGTGAAGCGAGTTGAAGACAGTATGCACAAGACCCGCTAGGAGAGAATCGCCGAACTGCGTGTGGACGCCAAGGCGCTCCGGTTTGGCAGAACCTATCATTGGGGTGGAGTTAATGACGCTAATGTTCTTGCCTCGTTCATCTATAATCCACGCCAGATTCCACTTGTCGAAGATGTAGGGCAAGTAAAGCGGCCATCGCTTCTTACGCGCCATGGCATAGGTGTCTTCCCGCTCCCGATTCTCTTGTTGTTGTTGTTGTTGTTGTTGTTGTTGTTGTTGTTGTTGTTGTTGTTGTTGTTGTTGTTGTTGTTGTTGTTCTGCCGGTGCTTTAGTGCCGCTCCGCCGGGAAGTTACTGTGCCAGTGCTACAAAGCGATTTGACATGCCATACCGTCGCTTGCGGGCAGATGAATGTGCGCAGCTGGTTGTGGCGAGCGTTCAGGAAGAAGTCGTAGTGGTCGTTGGTGCGCAGCATGTCATCCCAGCCCGATCGCACCAATGAGTCTACGCGAGCCAAGAAACTGTGCTGGACCATGTCGGTGCGGTAGCATCCTTTGTAGTTGGCCTCTTCGTTGTCATACCGTGATGTGTGTGGTTCAATTATCAACCCCACCCTTTGGTTGGTGGCAGGGAGGCCATCATCACTGTTGATGCTGTCGTCGTTGAGCCGTGCAGTGTCGGAGCGGTGAAGCTGTTGCGTATGCAGCTGCACGGGCACCAGCGAGGCATCGCTGCGTCGTGCGCAGGCGAAGTTCATAACCTGGTGGGATGGTCGTGCCACGACTGGGTGCAGAGGTGGGCGGTCGTTGGTGTCGCAGCGGGCACTTCCTACAATGTCGGCGTTCGCAGTTTGCAGTACTTCGAGCATGAATGCCAGGTCAAATGTGGAATCGAGCATGTAGTCGTCATCGAGCATCACCACAAGTCGGAAGCCAGCGCGCCGCACCTGCTCCACGAGGAAATTACGCCCATAGCCCACACCGGAGTCGAACGGCAGAGCGAAGTAGTTGATGGTGTGCTCAAGCTCTCTGGAGAAGGTGGTGAACTTGTTGGCTTGTGCGCTGTCGTCCACAACAAAGACCGAATTGTGTGGATAGAGTTCACGAATACGTTGAACGACCAGCGCCACACAATGCGGACGCTCGAAAGACTTGATGGCGAAGGCCACGTCGCTGACGTTCAATAACAACCGAGGCAATGATGCTGCATCTGCCGCTGCGGTTGGGCCTCCATGATGGGGTTCGTATATGTGTGACTGCTCTCTGTAGTTGTTTTCACTTCTAGCTCGTCTTTCTGAAGTGCCCACCCATCGCTCGGCCGCTGAAGGACCGCTGCCGGAGTCATACTGGGAGTAGTTTTCGAGACCACTGCCCCTCCGTGGGAGTAATGTCGTGATGACGATGTGCGAGCAAAAGAAAAAGAGCCCAAGAGCGCATAGTATAACGGGTAGGCGGAACCTCCTCATTATTAGCGCAGATGCAGGCCTGTGGATGTCACCTACAGACTGAGAAAAGGGGGCGTTGCTTTGCTTCCTTCGGCCAGGCCCAAGGAGAAGAATGTAAGCCATTTGTCGCCAGGAAACCTGCGTCTTGTTAACGAGCCGGATGTAACCTACAGAACTAGGAGAAGACGGCGTTACCTGTGTGCCCACACCAGGTGTTGCACGTGCACGGCATCCTGGCGATGGTTGCCCAGCGAGGACCGTTCAAGTCAGCAACCAACAGGAGTTGCGGCCGGAAACGAAACGAATAAAATGCTGTGTAAAGCGTGCGCAGAAACTCGCAAAAACGCGCAACTTGACTCACCATGAACACCTGGACAAGGATTGTCGTCGTCCTTGGGCTGTTGGTCCTAGCCCAAGTGACTTACATTGCGCACCTCAAGCTCCCGCGGCCTGGCACTCCTTCGGAGGAGCACAGTACAACGAGCCGAACCTGGGTTCAACGAACTACCATTGAGCACCGAGAGGAGATAGGAGAACCTGAACCTGGGGTGCTGCTGAAGGGACAAGCAGTGGTCGAGCAGCAGAGACAGCGGGAGCACAAAGAAGTTACTACTACTACTACTACTACAAGTCTTACGAGATGGGGAGAAGTGCCGTGGAAGCCACTCTTTGCTCCATTCGGGGCGACCTCGTCTGCTTCGAAGACTGCTCATCCCGGCCGAGCGGAGCAAGCAGTCCAGCGTCGCATACGTCCTCAGCCTGCCATGGTGCTTCTGCCTCGCGCTAGCTCCGAGAAGCTGAAGCAAGTCAATGAGTTCCTGCTTAGGGTGGAGCAAGACCTGGACAATGAACGAGCCAATCGAGCCAAGACCGAACAGCGGTTGGTTGCTGCAGCAGAGCAGATGCAACAGCTTAACTGCAGCGTGCTCTCCAGCCAGGCGCTGTTGAACAGCAGTCGCTCCAGTGGTGACGGAGAGCTTCCTGGAGCCAGCCGCCGCGGCAGCGACACAGCCAGCAAGTGCGCCCGCCTCAAGCGCGACAGTGCTGACATTGAGGCCAAGTTGCCGGGCTCTGCTGGTCGCATCCGCTCGCGCGAAATGGCCATGAAGCAGATAGCCAAGCGGCTCAAGGAGCTACAGGAGCCCGATTCTTCGGCGGCCCGCTGCGATCTGAGCACCTGTTTCAACTGGAGCCGATGTACGAGGCCCAGCCAAGGGTCGGAGGGCTTCAGCGTATACGTCTACCCCGAAGTGCCCGAGCGGCCTCTGAGCGCTCACATGCGGGCTATCCTGGCCGCCATCCGCCGCCTGCCCTACGCCACCACCGACCCCAGCAAGGCGTGCATTTTGGTGCCGAGCGTGGACACCCTGGATCGCGACCCACTCTCGAGCAACTTCAACCCCGACGCCGAGGAACAGCTGCACAGTCTTCCACACTGGGACGATGGGCGCAACCATGTGGTGTTTGTCCTCTTCCCCGGCAGCTACCCGTACTATCTCGAAACGTTGGATCTGGATGCGGGCCAGGCCATGATCGCCGGTTCGTGCCACACAGGCCAGACCTATCGCGAGGGCTTCGATCTGGCCATCCCGCACCTCAACCCAAACGACAATATCGAGAAGCCGCTTCCTCTAGCTCTGCGCGCGAGCCTCGACGTCCCTCGCCGCTACCTAGCCACCTTTAAAGGCAAGCGCTATGTCTACGGCGTAGGCAGCGAGGCGCGCAATCTCCTCAAGCACCTCGACAACGGGCGTGATGTGATCATGCTCACAACTTGCAAGCACCTCGACTGGAAGAAATACGCCGATCAGTCATGCGAGGCCGACATGGAGCGATACGCGAGCTACGACTACGAAGACCTCATGGTGAACACCACCTTCTCGGTGTGCGTGCGTGGTCGTCGAGTGGCTTCATACCGCTTCCAGGAAACTATCGCGGCCCTGGCCATACCGGTAGTCCTCGCGGATGACTACATCATGCCTTTTACCGACGTCATTGACTGGAGCCAAGCCAGCGTCCGCATCGTCGAGAACGCGACCTCCGGAGTGGTGGGGCAGCTTCGGAACATCCCCCCCGATAGAGTAAGGCGCATGCAGCGGGCGGTCCACGTTCTCAGCACAACTGTGTTCCGCAACATCGACACCATGATGAGCACCACCTTCGATATCCTCTTCAACCGTCTCTTCCCCATCGACATGGCCAAGCCAAGCCAGCCTGATGACGTCTTCACCGCTGCAGCGCTTAGAGCTCTAAGCGGTGGCGGTCCGGACCGAAAGTGGTTATCACCTATGTCTGTAGATCCCTTGCCCGAGAACCGATATGTGGCCGTGCTCTCGGTTCCTCACCAGCGGTTCGATATACTCTTCGGTACGCTGACCGGCGGGCTGAGCGAAGCACAAGGCCTCGGCCGCGTGGTGGTGGTGGTCAACGATTTCGATACCACCAGCGACGACCCCCACAGCGCATCATCGAGTCGCATCACGATGCCCGGCCGGGAGCTCTGGCCACGCATCAACGTTCCGATCGAGGTGTACACGATGGTCAACGATAGTCCGAGCAACCGATTTACTCCGCTTCCCTCGGTCTTAATGTACGACGCATTCCTTTCTCTGGATGACGACGCCAATATGCCATCGGCCGAACTCGATTTCGGCTACTCGGTGTGGACCCGCGACAGCAGAACCCTCGTCGGTTGGCCGTGGCGCTCTCATCGCTTCGATGTCACAACGCAACACTGGAAGTATCACGCAACAGTTTCAGACGAGTCGGAGGAGTATAGCATGGTGCTGACGAGGGCTAGCTTCGCCCATACGCTCTTCCTCTGGCTCTATTGGGCCATGTCTCCCCCCGGAGCGCTCATGCATGTGGAAAACGCGAAGAGCTGCGAGGACATCCTATTCAACTTCGTCGTGGCCAACGTATCCCAGCAGGCGCCCATCCGAGTCCTCCCTTCGTCCAGCCAGCCACTCATTCCCTATGGATTCTACCACGTCGAAAGGATGGACTCCCAGCAACGCTCTGAATGCCTCCAGCGCTTTGCAGACAGCTTTGGAGCAATGCCGTTGAGGTCATCGATAGTCGCTGCTATCCACCCGTCCGTTGTGTCGTCACCGCTGGACTCAAGAAGGGCATGGTGTGCAGTCGACCGTCCAATACGCCATCGGTGTGCCGGACGTGCCACCCACAAGATAACCTGGCTGCGAGATGCCAGGCTCTGCCAAGAGGCCGAACGGGACGCTAAGCGGCAAGTGCGTTGGCTCACAAGCAGCGACGACCAAGAGCAATTCACCGTTGCCTTCAACGGCCAAGCCACGAGGAAGGACTTGCTTATCAGAGCTCTCCGAGCTTACGATGGGAGGCCCAGAATTGCGGAGATGCTTGTTGTCTGGGGACCACCGGAAGCGCCTGTGCCTAGCGCCGAAGAGCTTGGCGTGAACAAGACAGCGGTCACCTTTCTAACACACTTCCCTACCAACTCCCTGAACAACAGGTTCATCCCCTCCAATGTTTGTCAGTCATCCAACTCTAATCAGAGAAACTAACATAGCGGAGGGCGCTTTATTTTCCAGATTTGCCATTGCCCATCATGTGCGAACAGAAGCTGTGCTTACCAACGACGACGACATGTTCTTCACTGAATCCGGCTTGGAGACTGCATTCAAGGTGCGCGTCACTTGACCCTACAGACAGCATACTAAGATGTAGATACCTCACCATCATGATGTCTCCTTTGTGTTAATGACGCAACAGATATGGCAGCTTAATCGACAGTCAGTGGTTGGAGTGAGTGCTCGTGGTGGTGCGGCTACCAACCAGACCACAGGGCGGAGGCCCTACGTGACTGACGGGAGCACATGCCAGCTCAACATCGTCCTTACCAACATGGCCTTCATCTCTACTTCTCTTTTGAGAGAGTACTGGAAGCCTACAGGCCCACCTGCCCAAGCACGAGTCCTCGTTGACTCTTTCTCCAACGGGGAAGATATTGCTATGAACTTCGCCTCAACTGCAGCCTTTGGTGCTCCTCCTGTGCTCTTGCAGAACGCCTGCTTCCAGAAGCTCACACACGCGTACGAACCACAATTTGCCCAACTGCTGGTGTCCTTGCCTTCACTGCTGACCATCAGATATCAACGGTCTTTGTACTCATGCAGACGTGGCTTGAGCGACAAGCCAGACCACTACGCAGAGAGGGAGGAGTGTGTCAACCAATTTGAGGGCGTTTATGGCCAGTGGCCATTGCTGGACGCTACTTTCTACTCGGCTGCAGAAGTTTCAGCTTGCAGCAACTACTCAAGCCAGCCAACACCCTGACCAGATCTGATTCAATAAAGTCGCCTAGTGAGCTCGCAACAACTTAGGGATAAGAACGCAATGTACTGGGCAATCTACCCCCCAAACTATGCGCTGGGGCCCAGCAGCTTGTGGAGCCCAACCGTGTTCTTGTCCTAGACCAGCACCTGTTGTCCAGAGACGTGCGAGCGGGGGTAAAAAAGAACAGTGATTTTATTGAGAACAAAGTACTATATATATGTCATCGTTTAGCTGAAGAGGTGGTTAGCCAAAGCATATGGCTCGGCGAAGTAGATTGGCGAACTGATGCATCAGGTATGCAGGCCAACATGTTCATTGCTGTTGGATGTATAAAACATTCAGAGATTTACCAGCAATAAACAAGGTAAGGTATCGGCAAATATAGAATGTAGATGATGTGGCAACAGATTTTGTAACCACATCTGAATTGTATGACAGTGCCATTGATCTGATCATGAATGATGAAGTCTGACATCCAGATGCTTCATCCTTGCAACCTAGTGTTCAAGGAAATGAGACTCAGAAAAAAGTAACAATGACTGTTGTGACAATGTACACTTTTTCTACATGGATATATGTACAAGGCCTAAAAAAAAGCTTCATTTTATGTACACAGAGGCAAAAGTGATGTTGAAAAGTGTAAAAATGGTGCAACTCAGCACCAATTATGGGACCATCATCTAGGCTCTTGACTAAAAAGCCAAGAAGCCAGTTGGTGAGGGAGCCAACATTGGTGATGCTGATGGTGGAGGAAGAGAGAGGAATAATACCATGGTAGAGGGCAGGTAGAAGGTGGGAGCAGCTTCATACAAGATGTGGACAGGTTTGGCTTTCTGTCCAGGAAGGTATGCACAAGAAGGGGCAGGTAGTTTGAGGCTGTTGAGAAGGTAGTTGTAGAGTGGCAGAGGCAGAGGTATGCAGTCATTTCCTTGGCTACCACCATGCTTGGCGTAGTGTTCTCACAGCAAGCAGCATGTCAAGCCATGGTATGCGCATCTGAATATAATTTAATCTTAGAGAGAACTGCATGGACACCAAAAATGGTGAGTAGATGTGGCTAAGCCAGTGGTGGAGTGGTTATTTAATCACTGCTGACACCAACACAACTAGACATGATGTGACCAGCGCCAGTAGTGGAGTATGGTCATATGGTAATCATCATCATCATCATCTTTTTGTAGATGGCCAGCTGTGGTCATTTCAGCAGTGGTTTTTTTTTGTTGCTGCTGTCGGCCAACACAACTTGAAATGCTGTGACCACCCCAGTGGAGTGGTCATTTTGGCAGTGGTTTTTTTTTTGTTGCTGCAATCTGCCAACACAACTCAAAATGCTGCAACCACCACAGTGGAGTGGTCATTTCCGTTTTTTTTGCTGTGCTGCTGTCTGACAACACAACTTGAAATGCTGTGACCATCCCAGTGGAGTGGTCATTTCAGCAGTGGTTTTTTTTTGTTGCTGCTGTTGGCCAACACAACTTGAAATGCTGTGACCACCCCAGTGGAGTGGTAATTTCATTATTGGGGTTTTTTTGTTTTTGTCAGCCCACACAACTCGAAATGCTGTGACCACCCCAGTGGAGTGGTCATTTCATTATCAGGTTTTTTTGTGTTGCTGCTGTTGGCCAACACAATGTGAAATGCTGTGACCACCCCAGTGGAGTGGTCATTTTTCATACACCTGTTGTTTTGGATCCAACAGCCAGCCCAACTATGTTGCAATAACCAGTCTTACCAGTTGGGGTTGAGCTCACTGTCCACACACCTAATCCAAGCAAACAAGGTTTTAACCCATCCCACCCAATACCAACGCTCATGCATGCTCAGGCATAGGTGTGTCCAATCAAAACAGCTCCTTCTGCATGTGGCACAGCAAAACACAATTTCAGCCAGTGGCATTGTAGATTAATGATTGGTAATCCCAAGAAAATCCCACAACACAGACTCCGGCAATGGCCATATAAATCAGTAGGTTCCCATGCATCACTGCTGCTACTGCTACTGCACAACACCTACCTATACCAACAACCACCAACATGTTGGACAGGCCAGCACCACAATTGGAATCTTGGGCCTTATATATAAGGCATCAGTGAGAACTGAAGATGTCAAGAACCTTTGTATTTGTTCAGCGCTGTTGGCACCCAACATGCCATGAATGCCAACCCCAACAATGGCAGTAGCAGCCAGCCACATGCATGTCCTGCCACCAGCAGCACCTTGAGGCCAGCCAGAGCAATAGTGATGACTACCTTGCCAGTTTGTTGAGCCACCATTGCTGCCACCACCAGCAGCACTGGAGCAGCAGCAACAGCTTCCTCCTTGTACTGTGGCCACAACCCCTACTTGGCAGTGCCAAATGTGGCCCTGTACATGCAGCTGCGTCAACCGCTGCCCAGCAGCTGCAGGGTAGTGGCCTGCCCAAACTGCGCACCCCCATCCCCTGTCACCCCCACTTCACTACCACCAGCTGCCATGGTGGCCCCAATGGTGCTACCATTGGTGGTCCCTTCTTGGGTGGCCAGCACCACCACCACCACCATGAGGCCAAGTCCACCAATGCAGCCCATGTCAGTGGCCCAAGGCAGCATGCCAGCTCAGGTAATTTGTAATGCTTTTAGCTGGGTGGTTGTGGTGGAACTGAGACTAACTTACAGATGATTGGTTTCACAAAAAATCTGTGGTTGGGCAAGCTCCAGCAAAGACAACAACCACAACTTCAGCAACAATGAGAAAGAGGATCAAGTGGAAGTGATTCAAGACATGCGGATCAATAGTGAGGATGGCAAGCTCAAGGTCTGGGTCAAGTGGGAAGGCTACCCCACTGAGTTCAACACCTGGGAGGACTTTGACCAGATGGGGAATGCCCTGGAATGTGTGGAGGAATTCCTCAAGCCCAACCTTGAGGTAATTGTATCAAAATCAAACAAAGTGGCTTAAATCAGTCCTAACCCTAAGATTACCTGGGGTGGTGCAGCTGGCATGCTGCCTTGGACTGCTGGCACACAGCCACCCTTTGGTCAGAGTTCATCTCTTCTTCTTCTTCTTCATCTTCTACTTCTTCCTCTTCCTCTTCTGCTTCTTCCTCTTCTTCCTCTTCCTCCTCAAGCAGCCTGGCACTCTTTCTTTTGTGGCCAGACAAGCTTTCCCACTCTGAATCATCAGCAGTTTCTCTAGCCTTCCTCTTTTCCACATTGACTCTCTGGACTTTTCCCTCAGAGGTGATGGCACTTAGGGTTAGGGCTAGAGCACAAAGCTACAGATCATCCTACATTATTGAATACTATATGCTTTTGTAGAGCAAGAGCTCAGCTACAAGATACACTTGTCTAATTCTCATATCGTTACGTCATTACAGAGTTAGACGCAAATCTTTGAATTTTATATGGAACACGCCCTATACAAAGGCCCTATCCATTACAAAAAAAGTCTGTGGTTTTTGTTTTCTACACATACAATTAAGCATTATTCAGATGTGATAATTCACGCTCTATTCAATGGCACAAACGAATAGCACTGATATGTCCAAGTATCAGAGATAGAGAATTTACAATGTTAATTTTTGGAAAAGTTGACCCAGGTTGTTTTTTAAATTGTGGGCTAACAAAGATAGCTAGACCAAAACAGACAGCAGAAAACCCTTTTTTGGGGGTGGGTAAAGGGTATCACAAGTGTTGTTTGGAGGTCATGCATCCCAAGTACAAGAAAGCTTTGATATGGTGTGTCCTACGGACAAAGAAATCGTTGGTGCATTTCACAGGCTCTAACTCTGCATCCGTGTCTCCATGTTGCACGCAGTATGGTGCGTTGTGTTCAGCTCATCAAGGGCTATGCAATGGTATGTAAAACAAAACTTTTTTGCAACATTGACCCCATGTGTGTTGCCTGTTGGCAATCAGGACCTGGTGTTTTGGGGGGTATTTTTACCTGTGAGTCTCCTGCCTTGCCTCTTCCCCCCCCTGATATCAAGCATTGTAAATATACTATAGCTTACGCTCTACCTGATGGTGCAAACAAAAATCCATGATCTGTCCAAGTAAAGGAGATAGAGAATTTACAATATTTTATTTTGAGCAATTTCAAGTGCAAAAAAATCATGGATCTCAGGAAGAACTGGTCTACACCAACTCAATGCATCCTCATTAGAATCAGCATTACTCAGGCATAAGTTGAGTGGATGACACAGTCATTGTGGATGAAAAACAAAAAAAAAAAAAAAAAGGGAAGAGAGCCCATTTGTATGGGGCAAAATGGGTGGTTGTAAATTCAATTGTGGGCTAACAAAAAGAGCTAGACCAAAACAGACAGTGGGAAACGTGTTTTTGGGGGGGCATAAAGGGTGTACAAGTCCTTTGGTGTCATGCTCTCCAAGTACAAGATAGCTGATTATATACCAGTGACATGGTGTTCAGCACAGGGCACTGTGCATATTCTGAAATCAAGCTCTAACTCTGCATCCTTGTTGCTGTGTTGCATGTGGTACAGTGCGTTGTGTTCAGCTCAGCAAGGGCTATGCAATGGTATGTAAAACAAAACTTTTGCAAAATTGACTTGTAGGCAAAATGGGCAGCATTGAGCTACAACTGCTACAGAAGAAGCTACCCTATTGTCTTTGGGCTCATTAGAAAGCCAATAAAATGATGACAAAGGCATACAATCAATAATTGAAGCAAAACTTGCCCACAAGAGAGATACCAAAAAAAAAATTATATCCATCACAGCAAATATTGCTTGTACAATGTATAACTGGCTAGCAAAGGGAGAGAAGCACAAGTAAACATGTGGATATCATTACTGACAGTCAATGAATACCTGTATACATACAAGCAGCAAAAATATCAAGGTTATGGAATAGATAAACAAATAATACATGAAAAAAGCATGTCAAAAAATCCCAATTAATTGTATAAAATAGCATACTGGCTTGTACGTTGTCTGTGTAAGATGCCACTAGCAGGTCTGTACTCAGTGTTGAGTGCGCTACAAGATGACATGTAACATGTGTACATTTAATGACTTTACCTTTTTAGGTCCTAGACTTACCATATTTAGACATAGGGTTAGGGTTAGGGTTAGGGTTAGGGTTAGGGTTAGGGTTAGGGTTAGGGTTAGGGTTAGGGTTAGGGTTAGGGTTAGGGTTAGGGTTAGGGTTAGTTAGGGTTAGGGTTAGGGTTAGGGTTAGGGTTAGGGTTAGGGTTAGGGTTAGGGTTAGGGTTAGGGTTAGGGTTAGGGTTAGGGTTAGGGTTAGGGTTAGGGTTAGGGTTAGGGTTAGGGTTAGGGTTAGGGTTAGGGTTAGGGTTAGGGTTAGGGTTAGGGTTAGGGTTAGGGTTAGGGTTAGGGTTAGGGTTAGGGTTAGGGTTAGGGTTAGGGTTAGGGTTAGGGTTAGGGTTAGGGTTAGGGTTAGGGTTAGGGTTAGGGTTAGGGTTAGGGTTAGGTTAGGGTTAGGGTTAGGGTTAG